>VWZL01002134.1:11498-35591 GCA_013396915.1 Stercorarius parasiticus | reverse complement strand
CCCCCCCCCTTTTCTTTTTTTGCTTAAAGGAAGTTTTGTCAAAATGCTAAAAGTCCTGGTTTTTATTATTCAGAATAAAAAGTCAGAATGTACTTTGTCAACTTCTTCGATTTTCCGTTTAGCAAGCATTGCCTTTCCTCATACAGTCATCCCCTACTACACACTCATCTTTCTCTTTCTCGCACAGCTTACAATTAATGTGGTTGTTTACTGTACAAAAAGCACCGACAACATCCAGTCAATTATGGGAACAGCCTTCATTTAATCTGCAAAAACAGTCAGTGTAGCTTCATACTTGTGGTTTTCACTTATGTTACAGCAAAATCAATATGGGACTGTATTGGCATAGCTGAATTTAGACAAATGCAGTTACAGTTCTATCTTTGTTAGTGGTACACTAGTAGCCTCTAGATCTGCATTACGTTTCCAGTACAGAGAGCTCAACCTGTTGTAAAATGCACTGGCCACATCAGTATGGCACAGTGGCCAGACAGCGTCCACGTGCACAAACGGCCTTTGCATCTCACCTTTCTAAGGACTCACGGTATTCTGAGACACATGCCTTATGCATACCCTAAGACAGCCTCATCATGGTTTTTTGTTAAATCCAAGCTAATATAAAACAGCTGTAGCTTTCTGGTTTTCACTTTAAACTTGGTATGCTTCTGCTGCTGTGGCTGAAAAAACAAGGTAAGTGCTGCTCACCCTGCAGCCATCCACAATGAGACACCAGGCGCAGTGGCTGTGCTTTCATTGTTCAGAGCTGTATCTTGCACGACCCTGAAGGACAGTGCTGATGGCTGGCATTGTCCCAGCCTATGAGTTGCCCGTGTCCTGTTCAGCCTGATTACGTACTGGGCTGGGCAGTGGTTCCACGTGGTTGATCGTTTTTATGCTTAGCTTTGGTTCTTTTTTTCCTCTTTACCCTTCAACAACTGATTAATCACTTACCTGCAAAAGATAATCTTAAATCTAGGCAGCTTCAGTGCCTTCCAAGGCTTTACTCATGGCAGCTCTTAGGTTCCTGCCTAGCATGTATATTGCAGTGGACACAGACAATGCTCTTTATTGTTAAGGATCAGCAGGGTTTTTTGAGTTTTGGGGGGTTTGTGGTTTTGGGTGGTTTTTTTTCAAAGTTGTTAGCCTTTGAAGTTTCTTGTGCTTTTTTTTTTCACGTTCTTTCCATACTGCAGCTTTGTCTCAAGCTACAGACTTTGAGAAACAGCACTTAAGCTGTTAAGTTGAGAGCATGAAATGAAAGACTGCAGAGGTAATGCAACAATTCTTGAAGGTACAGATCTCAGAGTTCAGAATTGTCAGGAGCTTTTTAGTTCTGACACTATGAAGTGTGACATTTTGAGTAGATGCATTATTTAATATATCTGAAAGGTCTGAAGAGTTTAAATTTGGGACCCTAAAAATTGCCAAACTAACTAAGAAACAGCAGCTAAATTGTTTTGAAGGGCTGATATCATCACCAAAATCTGCAGATTTTTTCCTGCAGTGTTGCTTCACTGACTCTAAAGAAGAACTTAAAAAAACCCAAACACACTCACACTCAGGTCATTTTTTGTGTTGCTTCCATCACAGCAGGCAGGTAGAAATGTATGGGTACATCCTACCAACATGGCAAAAAACCTTAGAGCCTTGATTTCACTAACTAATGATTTCACAAGCATAGTAGAGAAGAGGGAGGAGAAATCTGAATTCTGCAGTATCCTGCAAGTGGAGATGAGCAGGTAAGCGTTTGCCCATATGCCTGGCAGACCTGCTGTACCATTTGAAACTCCATAGTTAAGTAAATACTGCAATAGTTCTACAACTTAAGCTTATTAAGACATAGCTGAATGTATTACTTGCTCTGAACAGTTTATTCAGGTTTGGGATTTTTCTTAATTTCTGTATTAAAATGCTGATTGTCAGAACAAGCAGGTGACGTTTCATGTACAGTAGATGTTTTATAATATTAATTTTCCTGCATATTTAGATATTAAAACAGCAAAATGCACTATTTTAAAAACAGGAAGTGATTCGACAGCTCTATTTGCTTTTGCTCCTCACCACCTCCTTATATGTAGGTCTACAGTATCAGTATTGGCATTGCAGCACTTGCAGGCATGTCTTTGGAATTCAGATTTCTGTTTTCACTGAATGTCTTTGCTTTAGTAATAGACAGAGAATTTGCATCTCCAGAAATAGTTCGGGATTTTTTAATGTCCTTCACTGAACAGTCTGTTCCCTGGGGCATGCCTTTACTACTATGGGGCTACGCGTGCAATGGAACATGCCAAGGACTTGGGAATAAAGATTGATATATATGAAGAAACTATACAATGACTTGTGCTCTCTAGAGGAAGGTCTCAAACCAAGTGCATTTGCAGGCTGTCAATGCTTGTTGGCAGATAGAGATACCCAAGCACACTGAGGTCTCAGAAACACAGATTTTTGAGTGATTACTCACTGCTGCTACTTTTGTAAGTATCCAGAAGATCATTTTCCAGCTGCCTTTTCAAATGCAGGTCTTTCTTCCATTTCTGAACAAAAGCAAACAAATTAACCCCCTGGGACATGAGAACAAGACAAACCAGATGTTATTTCTTACAACAAGATTATGTGTGTAATTCCCACATGAGTATGTTTTATCACATCATGACTACAACAACCTAAAAAGGCAAGAAGGGACACTAGGGCTCATAATTTCCCTTGTTTTTTGTGCTGCCTTTTACTTATATTGAGCAAGCCCACTATGTCTGTGCCTGGTGGCTGCCTAATATGAAATATCACCATTGCCCCTAATGAAAGACTTTCTTATTCTTCTGAGATTTCACTTTCTACTGTTGAACTGGATCTGCCGTGAGAATAAAAATTATGAATACGAGGAAACTGGAGTCACTTATTTTATTAGGACTTCCATTTTTGGTTCATATCTCCCGCTCTGCTGTATTATGTCATTTTATAGATGAATGAGCAGAGGAATGATATCAAAGGGGGAGCAGGTTGTTCAATGTTTAAGTGCTCGAGAAAAGATGGGAATTGCAGCATGTACCAATGTTCTGGGCCAGACTCAGCCATTGAAAGCGTACTTCAAGGGTGTGTACACTGTTGCTAGGGAAAAATGGTTGTGCAAATCTCTCACATCATGTAATTAATATTTTGTTTTGAAACATTGCATTCTTGTTGCCTTGCAGCTTATGCCTCTAAAAGCTAAAGCCCTTACATAGGGCACCTGGTGTGAAACAAAGGAAACAAAAGGTCTGTTTTGAAGGAATAATGAAAAACAGAAGAGAGCAGATTGCAGTGTGATGGAGGTTAGCTGGTACTGCCATGGCTTGTTGTATTCCGAAAAGACAAAAAGAGACTCAATTATTGGTCTGAGGCAGTTTTAACTTATATTTTTGTTTATTTATATTTACCAACCAGAATATGTATCCTATATGTCCTATGCATAAGACACATGGGAGGAGGGGATCAGTAAAAGAAAGTGGAGGGGAAGTTTCTGGGGTACCCAGATGGCAGACGAAATTAGTTGTATCTTGTGCCTTTCCAAACACATAATTGTTTATGCATTTAGATATATTCAAAGATACACATGGTAGAAATGTGTAGCCAAACAAATGCATATAGTCTTCTCAAGATTTCAGTTTCCTAGAAATTGAATGTGTAAGGGAATGCTTTATTATTCTAAGTTTTCACATGACGCCTGAATTCCTTGCTCATATTACATTTTCTACATTGGCATCAGGAGTCTTGGGATGATCGTTATGAACAAATAGACTTAATTAATTGTAACAAATGAGGCTAAAATACCTTTTAGAAGAGACTTAAATTAATAGAGAAAACAGCTAGTGGATTGTCAGCTCCATTGTGGGTATAGTCTTCTCTTAAATCCTGCCAAGATGTGAGAAAGCTAAGGTATTATGCTCTTGATTGTAGAAAATTTGTCAAGATATATTATAGCCATTCAGACACATTTCGCACAAACACTAACTTACAACCAAAGCACAGATAGGACTGTCAAGTAATAAAAAGCAGTGTTACGTGTTTACAAAACCAAAAAGGCACCAGCCAAAAACCCCCAACAACCCCACACACACTTTAGAATAAGTTTAGTGATACAACTGATTGCATTGGAATACTGAGATTGCACCTGATTGAGGACTAGTGAAAAGTTTTTGTTACTCTAGTCATAAAAAAGGGTACAGACCTCTCTTTAACTCGCTTGTGTAGGTGCCACCCCTCAAATTCTGCTCTGTGTGTGCTAACAGCCTGTGTTGTCTGTACATGGGTACTTGCCATAATTTGACCGATTGTTCTGTAAAATGTGTACAGGACAACCCTTTCCTACCCTTAGACTCCTTGTCTGGGTCTACCATTGCCTTTCTAAAAGAAGATTGTTAGATCTGAATCTGAATAATAGACCCAGTCTCAGCCATAATGCTGCATAAATGCAATTTGCTATTTCAGCAAAAATGTTCAAGTATATGCATTGGAAATAGTATAATTTTGGATGATAAAGTAATGATTATTTGTTTTCTCTGGGAGGATAGCACTTAATAACCTGATTTCTAGACAAAGTGACAGTAATGAAATTCACTTGCAAGAGGATAGACAAAGATACACTACCATGACTTTAGAATCGATTTTAGAGAACACTGCTGGAAGCTTTAATATTTGTCTTCATGTGAAGCTATAAAGGATCTCACCCACCTGCAGACTTAGAAAACATAGCTGACCGAAAATAATGCAATTGTATTTTATTACTCATAAGCATTGAGTTAAAATGATTAGCTTTAAATTCATATCTACACCAGAGGACATGGCAGGTAGGCTACATGTCCATAGGACACAAGCTAAATTTTTATGGATAAACAATTCCTTACACAGTTAAGTTTAACTGTAAACACAACATTTAAAGGCAAACAGATTAAATTTGTTCCAAAATTATGTAAAAGACAAACTTTATCTTGACCATTTCATGAAAACTTGTACAACCAGTAAATGCATTCCTGTGTCTGCCCCTAAATTGCCAAATGAGACCAGGTAACTGAGTTAACTTTTCTGTACCTGAGTTTATCTGCATACAAAATGGACAACATCTACTGCTGAGAAAACATTTTACAACCTACCATACATTCATGTCTGAACAGGATGAAAACCACTACTCCATTAGCTCACAATGGAGCTGTAGAACTATTCATGTACATGTATCCTATCCACTTTGGGAAGCTAAAGTTGATCCCTAGAATATTCTGGACGGAACTGAAACACAACAAATGGATATTTTACTCATCACATGAAATTTTGTAGAGGAAGCAAATCCAAAAGACAAGCAGCTGATAACTTACCACTTCACTTACTGTTTAGACAGAACAATGGGGGTGGGCTTACATTTCTATTCCCTGCTTTGAAGTTTTACTGCATTATGAGAGGCAGCTGGTCCCCCTTCAAGCCTTGTCCTTATCCATGTGCCTTACCCACTCCCAGAACTATAGGATCTTGAGCAGGGAGACTCAGAGATTTCTCAAACTGCACTGCAAGGTGGATAGGTCATTAGGTGCTATGTTGTTGTACCATCTGGCGCCCAAAGTAATTTTTATCTGGTTACGCTGCTGTACTGGGAGTAGATAGACCACATTTTTTTCCAGGCAGTGTTACTACATCCATTTAATACTTCTCACTTTCCAGCTTTCTTATGGTTTGTGACGATTTGGAGAAGAGGCCACTTGGCCAGTTATGACCAGGGCAGTGTGAAATCTACCGTAGATGGGACTGTATTCCCAGTGAAAGAAATAATACTGTGAAGAGATGCAACATCAGGCTTTTGGCTCATTTGGGCAAATGTTTAATACAGTCTTTTGTAACTGCACCCTATTCATAGGTTCCTTGCCCTGTTCATTGAATCAAATCATCTATAAACTAAGTCAAAGACTTTTTGGTCATTAAACTGTCGTTATGCAATGTAAACTTTAGTGTCTCACTCGCTGAACTCTATGTTTGAGATCAAAAATCACTAGTTTTCTCACAGGCTTTTCTTTGGCATTCAGTATGATAATGTTTTTGGAGACTGGTTTATTTTCATTATGGTTAGATGGAAAGAGAATACTCTTAATGGCATTAACGTGTAGGGAGCAGAGGCGCAAAAAGTTAGGGCCTATTACTCTGAAATTCCCAAAGGCTGATATCCAGCTAGTGACCTGTGTCACACTGGTAAGTTCTCTGCATTGTTCTCACCGACCTTGGTTGTGCTTGTAAGCATCAGTATGCAAGGCTTTAAGATGGGGACCCAAGCACCAAACAGTAGTACACTGACAGCAACTGTTTATAGACATTTTGAATCAAGTGATTTGCCACACATTATCTAGGTATTCTGTGTGGTAGAAGGAGGGTTAAAATCCAATTTTGTGTGGTAATATTTTACAATCTTGCCTTTGATTGACAGATTTTAAGGCCAGAAGAGACCATTAGATCATCTAGACACATATGTCCTGTATAATTCAGGACATTAAATTTTTTCCAGTGACTCCAGACTAAGTACATTTTCTGGAAAGGTGCCTAGCTTTGATTTGAGAGCACCAAGTAATGGACAATCTGCCATTCCTGTTGGGAGTTTGTTCCAGCTGTTTATCACCTATGCTGTTAATTTTTTTACCTTATTCCTGTTCTGAATTTGCCTGCCTTCCTCCTCTATACATTGGTTTCTGTCTTTCCCTGCTAGATTAAAGAGTTCTTTAGTTCTTTGTGAGGGTGCTTATACACTGCAATCAAGCTACCTGCCAGTCTTTTGTTTTTTTTTTTTTAATAAGATGAACACACTGATATCTTTAAGTCCTCACTCACCTGAATTTTCTGCAGCCTGGAATAATTTTGCAGCTTTTTTCTATATCATCTCCAATTTTTTTCAATGACATTTCAAAAATGAACTGCATGTAGTACGCAGAACAGGAGTCAGTTTGCCAATATCAGTCTCACCAGTGCTATCTAGAGGCATAAAAACACTGCTATCAGGAAATAGAGAATAGGAATTCTTATTGTGTAGACATGTACTGCATTTTGTGGGTAGGGAGTGGAGAAGGAAGGGAATTTTTGTTTCTCCGTAAAAAATGCATTGTGCTTCAATTCCAGAGCTGGTCTCCTTGGCCTTACTCTAGTCTACTAGTTTTGTGTGACCCTCATCAGCTTCTTCAGCACTCATACAATACATACTTAGGAATCATACTTAGAAATATGGTGGTTTATACTACTCACATCTAGAAACTACCCCTGTTTAATATTGATTCTTTATTGCCAGTTGTTTTTGCAACTAATCATCTAATTATTAGTATTTTTATATACACTTTGTTCTAGAGTTTACCATTAATTTGTTAATTAAAGGCTAACAGATGTTGAGTCAAAAGCCTCATAAAATTTATATTTGTGCAGTAAAGTCACCAACCAAAATTCTAATCTCACCAAAGATTGAATATGATTTGATTACAAGACCTTTTTTTTTTTTCTCTTATATGGTATCAGTTGACCTTGATGATATCACTTGCATTTAATTTTTAAAGGTTTTCTATGTTTTTTCCTACTATGACACAGTTACCCACAATTTCCCATTGGAGAATTCTTAATATTTTCTGAATCCTCTAGAATGCCTTCAATATGCTAGCTAACGTAATGCTAGTTAATAGAAGTCCAGAAAATTCTTCAGCCAACTTACTAATAATGTGTGGGTGAAAGTTACACATGCCTGTTGATGTAAAACTACATAATTCTAATACATTCTCTTTAACGTTCCCCTTAGTTATTGATAGATTGAATTGGATCCCTGTAAAGTGATGTTAGTAAAGCATTGTGCTTGTTTCCAAATCCTGAGCAGAATTATTGTCTTTATTTTTTCTGCCTCATTATTTACAATTTTAAGATATCCTCTGTTAAGATATTTATGGTATTTCTTTATTTCGTGGACACTTTAAAACCTCCTTGCTATTTCCTTAAGTTATGTCAGCCTCTGTTTTCCCCCTTAATGTCTTTACCTTCTCATGTAAGTACATTTGCTATTTACGTTCCTTATTTTTTTGTTTCCACATTTTCCATCTTTAAGTTTCTTATCACTGCTTTTATGAGAACAATCTTTCCCATTCACTGCAGCACAATCTGAATTCTGTAACAAAAGAAACTGGTACTCTACAGGTTAGTTTTGTTCATTATACAGTTGCATTCAGCAACAGGTCTAATCCACCTGTGTGCTGATGCAGGTTACCAGTATGGAATACAAGTGCACAAAAAATGTATTAAGTTTTCACAGACTACACTACATTTGACTTCCATTTCTTGATAGGCATTTTTTTACAAGTCTTTTTTTTCTTTTAATACAGTTTCACCCGTCTTTTGGGGTTTTTTTAAGAAAACTAAAATGAAAACAAACCTCAAAAAAATTTATTCCTTGAATTCATAGTGACACAGAAATGGGTCATCAGCAGGACTGGAATCTGTTCAGTCCCCAGAAAGACATGTCAGTAGAGCTGGGGGATACTGGAGTGCAGTATGTATGCTTACTCCTCCTTGCAGGCCATAGAGAGCCTGATCACACTATACAGCTGAGAGATGGGAAACACAACTTGAGCTTGCTTTCTTTATTTGCGCATGTTTTTCTCAGGTATTACTACTGACAGCGTGGCAATAGTGAACTGTAGGAATCTAGATGCCTGGTCCAAGACACACTCTTCTATGAGATCCTGGAAAGTGCGTTTCTGCGAGCATGAGCCCTTATTGCCTGTCCCAGCTGAGCCTGTTTTCCTAATCCATTTGCTTCTTCTATACAACGGTTTTCATGTCCTTTCCAGCTTCTCATCCTGTCATTTTATTTTGAGACTTTTCGTACTAATTTTTTTTCTTTCCCAGTCAAGCCTTTTAACTCACCACTTTTCCTGTTTTCTCCCATATCTACCATTGCCTGCTACTTTGATCTTAGACTTTTTCCTTCACTAGCTCACAAAATGCTACTGTTCTCAAATGCTATTAGTCTTAACCCCTATCTCCTCATTCTGTAGTCAATCTTTGGTTTCCCCAGTCAGCTTCTATATGCAGAATCTTCTCATTGTCTCTGATTTAAAATGCAGTTATTTCTTTTTGCATGCTGGCAAGGGGCATAGAGAGCTTATAGGAGGTACAGTCCCTCATGACCACAGCAGGCTATGGCAGAGGACAGCAGGTTTTCTGCTCAGATGGGATTCTTGAACATCGGTTTGTTGACAGAGTCTTTGGAAAATCCTCAGTAGTCTCCATAGTCTGTCACCCTAGATTTCTTAAACATTACTAACATTGATTTTTTTCCTGTGTCAGAGAAAGGGAAAGGGGGAAGCAAAAAGAATAATATTAAAGCAAAAGAATAGCCCTGCTGTACCTCAGATATTCTCTTCCAACGTTGTTGGTGAAAGAACTGTAAGACTCTTTAAAACATTGGTGGCAAGGACAAGGTATTTCCATAAACTCTTTCTTTAAAATAAATAACCTAAACTAGCCAAGGCTTACCCCCCTGTCTACATAAAATAGACTTGCCATGAGAGTATCAATCTGGTTTGAAGTTTGTAAACCACAACTGCAAGTAAAATGTCGTTACTTTAGCCATTGATATTATTGTCATATAGTTTAATTAAAATATTCTCATTTTATTCGGAATTGGTGAATACTGTAAAAATCGACCTTAGAGGACAAATGCCTGTTATCTTGTTTATACCAATGTTCTGTTACTGGCTTGTAAATCACTTATTACATACCAGCCTGACGCTATGGTGATGGATGATTTTGTAATAAATAAAGAAAAGGCAACCTAATCTGTAAGGTTGCTGGTTTTTAACAAAACTAAAAGCAATAAATTTAAAAAAAACTATTTTGGACAAAGAATGAGTATCACAAGATCATGAATTATGTATCCATGATCTCTGGACAGGACTATAGTTGTATTTGTCCTTCAGAATATTCCTCTTTAAAAACTAAATTTAGCATTACACGACTAGATTTCAAAAGCATTTAGCATCATCGAAATGGGACTGACAGAAACGCATAAGCATGTCAGCTGCCTACTTCACAGCTTATGCTCTAATTGTACCTTATGTATCTAGATACTTTTGAAAACTGTGATACATCTTTAGACATTCACATACTTCGGAATACCTGGATCATAGGCACTTGAAAGCAACAAGCTGAAATGTCAGACTTTATATGAATATGGCTTTCATAGCTTTAGAAAATCTTTATTTCAGATTCTTAAAAATGAAACAATTAATAAAAGAACAAGTAGCTCATGAGCCATTAAAATAGATCATCAAGGATAATTAGGAACTCCATTTATGAACTATGACAAAATATTTAACACATTAATGTCTTTTTTAATTAACAGTAGTTCTTGGCTGAGACTTTAGATACCAATTTATGAAAAGCATTGGCTTCATTTTATGAAATTATAAAAGAATTTGCAATGCAAATTGGCATTGGGATATGTAGTAATAACAATGGAGATATGTTCACCGAAGTGGGGAGGGAATGCATATGTGCATGCATGCATGCGCATGGATTTTTGTGAACGCATGCGTGCACATATATCATGTTCACTCCCACCATTGGTGAAATTATTTCTATTGCGTGTGTGAATGTCTGTGAAGAACAAGAGAAGTAATTATTCCTATGGGACTCTCCAGTGTTGTAGCAGACAATAAATAGCTTGTGGAGAAATTTTGATGAATTGGGTGTGTCATGCAAGATAAATTTTAGTACTCTGTTGAGAAGGCTCAGTGAGTGAGGAATTGAATGAAAGGTCTGACAGGCTGAAGGAGAAAAGATTCCTTTTTTTCTCTTTCTCTGTCCTTTTAGTCTTTCCATCTCAAATCCCATCATCACCTTTTCCCAAATGCTTTCTTACTTCTATTCCATCATACCAATTCCCTGTTTCTTCTACTAGTGCCTTTTCACCATCTTTTCTACAATGACTTGATAAAATGAAGAACAGTAAGATTGGAAGGGGTAAAAACTGTGAATGGGTTAAAAGCGTCTGACATTTTATTCGAGTTGAAGAGTAGCCAGCATGTATCGCAGCCCTGATGATAGGCAAAAGAAGTGGTGCACCTGCAGATGGCACAGGGACTCCCACTACCCCTCCAGGAAAGGGGGTTACAGGGCTCACTCTTTTCAGGTGTGCGTCTGCGTCCCTCTGTGCTGAGAGCTCTCTGCACTTAGAGCATCCATGGCAGTTCCATTTATCTGCATTTAAAATCTTTCCCGCTGATGTTTTCACTTTTCAGATATTTTAAGTATCATTGAATCTCTTGTAACTTTTTAGTGGTCTTCTCTGCAACACCAATGTCTGATTTCGTGTTTTGCAGTACTTGTGGTTTCCACAGACCCAGATGTGACCCAGAATTCACCAGGTGGGGAAAATGTCCACAGTCCAGAAAAATGAAGACAGCTTGTGTGTTTGCCACAATGATAGATTATAAGAAACATTAGAATGATAACGGATAATGTGTTTCAGGATTTGTCTGACCCTTTAAAATATTGGTCTGCTTATTCATCCAGTATTGTAACATTTTCTATTGTTTATGCGTTACTTTGTCAATTTGTCCTTTTTTCAATTTAAACAAAAAAAAACCCCGTGTCACATAATCAATTGAAGCCAAAGAAAGGTTTATAGAAATGTGGATTTCTATTTTTGCCAGGTTTTGTAAGTGGAAAGAGGCAGAAATCTATTTTTATGGTTCCCTTAAAAATGTTTGTTTAAGCTGTTTCAGGTACAACTTATGATGTTTTGGAAAGTTTATTTCATGTAAACTTTCCTTAGGTATTTTTTGTGTAATGACTTGCCAAACATCGTAAGGCAGAACACTGCTTTACTCCCCTGTATTATTCTGTAAGTACTATTTTTGTCTATAAATATGTCCGATTTTTATAAAAATTGCCATTAAAAGGTACAACTCTATTCAAACAAATATTGGAAATAAATAATTGCATTCTCATTGTTTCTACTGTGTGCCTCTCTCAGTAGAATATGAAACAAAATTGTGTAACAGAGAAAAAAACTGCATATGGTTGCAAGTAATCATGACTGTGATAGTATGTCAAGGAATAAAAAGGGTATATGGAAGTCAAAAGGAAAAAAAGAATAAGGCAAACAAACAGAAAAGAAAGCCTACCTATAAGTATTTTTGTGACTGTGGACCTGGAGTGAATAAAATAGATAGAATAAAGGGGAAAACTAATTTTAGATATTCTTCTGAATTGAATGCCCGAGTGAGACAGTATCTACCTCAATTTTATTTTCTTTCACTCCACATAGCAATATTAACTTCAGATCAGACACTAGTGCTGTCTTAAAGATGCAGGATATCACCCTGATTTCAAATAAGCAGTCATACTGACAGGTGGGCAGAGCAGTCAACGACATTGCTTTTTTGAAGCCACTAACCCAGTTACTGAGGAAAGTGACTCCTCTGACAATATCTCAGGTCAGAAAAACTAGCTCAGGAGTCTCAGGTAGCCAATTCTCATGATGTTTTCTTCTGTGTGTTTGACTGACCTCTCTCTCAGGAAAGGCATTATTGCCTCAATATTGATAATCCCATACATATGTATGCAACAAAACATAGACCTCCCCAGAGCTTTGTGCTTAGGAATTCCAAATATATATGATCAAGACTGCAATCAAACTGAGGCAGAAAATATAGGGTTAGCTTTCGTTTATGTGTCTCTTTGTTACCTGTGAATCTAAATTGTAGCCAGACATTATCACTCATTGTCTTTTCAACCTCCTGAAGCACGAGAGGGTGAAGTACGCCGGTGAGGAAAATGCAGGAGGGAAACTTATTCACAGTTCATCATTAGGGCAAGAACCTCAAGGCAATTCCTACATTGCTGCTGTCCCCTGGCATTCAATTAACCTGTCCATCGTTGATAGTTTTGTTCTGCTACCAGCCAACTCACATTTTGTGAGTCTGCAGAGTTCAGAAAAGTAGATACACTGTCTTCTCTTAAAGATTCATGCTCAGGATGTCTTTGGCTCAAATAGCACCAAATGCACTGTGCGAACTCCTTATGTTATACTATGAATTCTCAGCATACACTCTAGGTCTCCCTGTAGGCGGTATTCGCAGATTTTATTGTTATAGCTGTTTGCTTCCTTGATGGAATAAACAAGTTCACCTATCATTTTAATTGCAAGTTCATCCTGCAAGTTATTATTAATTCTGAATGGGGAACCACACATCAGAGAGGAGGGTAGTGCTTTTGGATTTCATAAGACTGAAGCACAAGCTGAGGGCAATCTGTCGTAACCAGAGGAGGTGGCAGCTGGGAGGCAAAGGAATCATTTCCCTGTAATCACTAATTAGACTCTTTTCCTTTGTACCTTAGTACAACAGTTTGTGAAATACTAAGTGGAAGCTGACTGGCTATTTCTATGTCTCTGTAAATCTCACTCGTGGTGAGCAAAATTCAAATTTTTAACCTTTTAGCCAACTCTAGTAGTGGCAATGTGGCTTCTGGTACTTTTAAAAAGCTTGAGAAGAGCTGGTTGTATGTTTGCTCGGTTGACTGAATTTTGCTATAACACAAGTTAATCTTTTGAAAGTGCTTCTAGGTCTGTTAAATCATAATGCACACTACAATGACTAAACTGTAGTACATCCCAGAAAGACAGCTGCAAGCCTACAGCTATATTTTAAAGGGCATTCCACATCCCCTGTGTTATCACAGTTAATTACCAGAAAACTCACCATTTTGAATTCTGTCTTTAATGTGAACCCATTTGAAATTCTGACTTGGAAGAGGACCCTTTGAGGAAAACAATCTATAAACTCAGTGCCAAGACTTTCACTGCATATAAAATGCCTTTATTGGCCCAGAAGTTCTGAGTTAGAAAGAAATGGCAAATACAGAAGAAAACATAAAACCTCGTGACAATTGAACAATATCTTGTTATAGCATTTCTTAGGGTAAATTTTGCTGTCTTTTTCTGAAGAAAAATCCCTGTTTTCTTCAATAAAATATTAGATAAATTGTACCTCTTTTTGTTATTCTTACTAATGTATCAATAATACGTTCCAGACATACTAAAGCATATGCCTAACTAAAAAATAATGAAAATGATAACATTTGTGTTCCTGCATTGTCTTTGAAAGAAAACAGATAGAAGTTTAAGGGTTTGATAACTCTGGTTTTGGGGTTTGCATTTGTTTGGGGTTTTCTTTTGCCCTAACACAGATAAAGTGTACTCACCCTGCCTCCTGGCCCAGCTTTATCATGGGTGAGAGAGACTTTGAGAGAGGAAAAAAGAGGGGAGTGAGGAAGTGGAAAAGACAGTCTTTTGGGAGTGTGAGTAGAGAAGCAAACAGCTTGATTAGTGTCCCCAAATGTTCTGGCTTAAAGTGGTGTAAGAAATTTTACCAGACCAAGAGCTTGCTAATGCATTTGGATTATGTGTTTTACTAGAGAGTAAAGCATTTGGGGCATGAAAAATTAATTAATGACAGAAATTTGAAATTCAGCGGGTGTGAAGCATGTACAACGGGACATGAGGTTGAATGCACTGCTGGTGTAGGCAACAGTGGTGTATTTGTTCCCTAGTAGTTAAATCAAGACCCATCTTGAAATCAGTAAGATTTTATCTGCACTACTCCTAACGGGAAGTTCTTTCACAGCCACACTACAGAGTTTTTCTTATAGTTTCATTTGAAGAAACAAGAAACTCATCTAAGAAAGAGCTTATAGTGAAAAATATATGTCATTTCAGGCAATTTTCAGAAGAAGCTTTACTGGGCAAACTTGTATTCATCTCAGAAAGAAAGAAAGCGATACCAGTCCATGCAAAAATGTTTAAGAGAAACTATGAGATCACAAAAAACCAAACAGACAAATCGAAGCTGTGTAACTTCAGAAGAAAACTGAACAACTAGAAAACTTTCATCAAGGTAAATAAAACCAGTTGATGCACATACACGTTTATAGAAAGCCAGGCATAACAAATGCCAAAATGTTGGACACATTAACTTTACATATAACATGAACAGCCAAAAAATATCTATCTAAGCAAAATACACCATCAGGAACAGAGTGACACAAAAGACTAATGACAAAAACAACAAAAGTAAGCAATTTAGAAACAGTAATGAATACTAATGAGACTGAAGAAAAACTGATGTGGAAATTTGAAACATGTCCATAAATCTCCAAGATCAAAATAGCATCCAGAAATTACTTCCAAGTGGAAATAAGGAGCCAGTTTGTGTAATGGAAGTGATCCAGTATGTCTGCACCTCAATAACTGAGAAAAATATCAGAGAAGGCTTAAGGATCTACAGGAGCCCACCAAAGACTGGACCAGAAACATTCACAGGTCAAAAAGTTACAATAAGTGCAACAAGTAGTATCATGTAAAGTGAAGTCTGGAGGCCAAACTTGAGCTGTTTTAACTGAATGCCTGTCTGGGTAATACTGTAGATGGTTTGTGGTAAGAATAATGGGAGAATGTGGGTATTTTTTATCAATTAACTTTCTGTTTGAAAAGTAACTGTTGAGTTCAGCATCACTCAGTGGGAGAAAACAATGTAATAACTTTCAAAATATCTGTGCTTTGTGTCGTCTGCTTATGATCCTCCTTTAAATTTGTGGCCTGATTCACAGCCTGTTCTCAGTGTGATTTTGAAGACAGGTAGAAGCCTACAAATAATATGCTCTCTTGTCTAATACCTTATTTTTCAAAAAATCCAAATATTTTGGAGCTGTTGTGTGGATTTTCATAGGATTTTGTCAGGAACTGTATTACAGCAGGGTAATACATGACAACACTTACATACCTGACTGAGAGGAATCAGCTTACCTCAGGGAAGAAGTAGATGGGCAGGATGAGCGGCTGATTTTATAGCCTCTGCCCTGACACTGTACAGCAGTGCGGCAGGATGACCTAACAGCTGCTCTGCTCTTTGTAGGCTACCTCCAGGCTTAACAACTTTTCAGGGAAAACCTAAACCTGTGTCTCCTTCACTGCTATCAGTCAGTGTGGGGAGCAAGGAGACCCCATGAAGCATTTAGTCTCATCCTGTTTTACCATCTGCATGAAAGCACAAAAAAACTGAGCTCCAAGCAGTGTATGGAATGGGACCTGCTATGGATTCCCTTACCCCAGTACCAAACTGCGAGCTGTCAGCTACACATTCTCTGAAAACCATACTCAACTTTGTGATGATTGCTCATGCACTTAATGCTTGATCATCTGGGTCCTTTGTGTTCATGTTTGCTCAGAACCACAGTGTTTTAGTGGCAGTTGTGAGGGTTGGGGTCTACTACAAGCTGTACTGACTGTAAATGGACACTGAAAGCCCTCCTCACTCAGTAGGTTGACACCCAGTTCATGTCCATTTCACAGAATCACAGAATGGTACGCGTTGGAAGGTACCTCTGGAGATCATCTAGTCCAATCCCCTGACAGAGAAGGTTCACATAGAGCAGGTTGCACAGGAACGTGTCCAGGCAGGTTTTGAATGTCTCCAGAGACAGAGACTCCACCACCTCTCTGGGCAGCCGGTTCCAGTGCTCTGCCATCCTCAAAGTAAAGAAGTTCCTCCTCAAGTTTAGGTGGAACTTCCTATGCTCAAGTTTGTGTCCATTACCTCTTGTTGGTGGCCAGGCACCACTGAAAAGAGACTGAACCCATCCTCCTGACACACACCCTTTAAGTATTTATAAGCGTTGATAAGATCTACCCTGTTGTCTTTTTTCCAGACTGAAGTCCCTCAGCCTTTCTTCATAAGAGACATGTTCCAGTCCCCTAATCATCTTCGTAGCCCTTTGCTGTACCCTCTCCAGCAGTTCCCTGTCCTTCTTGAACCGGGGAGCCCACAACTGGACACACTACTCCAGGTGCGGCCTCACCAAGGCAGACTAGAGGGGGAGGATGACCTCCCTCGACCTGCTTGCCATGCTCTTCTTGATGCACCCCAGGATGCCATTGACCTTCTTGGCCACGAGGGCACATTGCTGGCTCATGGTCATCCTGTTGTCCACCAGGACTCCCAGGTCTCTTTCCACAGAGCTGCTGATAGCTTTCTTTTCCTCCACATGCCTTGAGATGACGCCCAGAATGAGCTGTTCCATCATCTTTCCAGGGATGGAGGTGAGGCTGACCGGCCTGTAGTTCCCCAGGTTCTCCTTCTTGCCTTTTTTGAAGACTGGAGTGACATTGTCTTTTCTCCAGTCCTCAGGCACCACGCCTGTTCTCCAGGACCTTTCAAAGATGATGGAGAGTGGCCCAGCAATGACTTCCACCAGCTCCCTCAGCACTCTTGGATGCATCCCATTGGGACCCATGGACTTGCATGCATTTGTCCATGCATCCTGGAAGGCAGACACTCATTAATCGACACTTGTGGAAAATCTCATGTGCTGTGACCTGAAATGTCAATAAAAGTTATCAATCCTGAGCCATAAAAAAGTGTAAGAACTGATTAGGTATATTGAATAATAATAAATAAGTACATAAATAATTAGCTGTACTTAATACATGAATAAATTAGTAGGTATACCTAATAATAATGAACTTCTCTGACTTTTCATTAATCAGTTGTTCCTTAATTAAGATATACTTTCTGTTACCCATGAATGTTTAAACTGTCCTATCAGATGTGCAACTTCAGGAATAAAACATCAGGCAGAGACAATTAAGAGCATTACTGCAGTGTTTCTCCCTATAAACACTTTGCTGTCCTTACAAAAGAGAAGAATGCAAGGCTCTTTGGCGTCCTCAGTGACATTAAAGAGTCCATGAAACCCTATTGAAAGCCAGAGAACCAGTATGCCTTTTGGTCTGAACACCATTAGTAAGAAGGAGACATGCATTCCGTACCTGAAACTCTTGTTGCCTGGGAACTGTACCTGGAACTCCTGCTCAGGATCATAGCCCACTCTGGTACTCATTTGGTACCAATAATTCATTAGCTTTTGCAAAAAGGAAAACATCTTAATTATATAGGCTAACTTCTATATCTGTTTGTGTGTGTGCGATTTCATTTAGGGAGTTCCGTTGTAAGTCTTTGTGTGTGTGCAATTTGATTTAAGAAACTCTGTCATAAGTCTCACATTAACCTCACCATTTTTGAACCTTTAACTAAGTCTTTC
Source organism: Stercorarius parasiticus (assembly GCA_013396915.1). Lineage (NCBI taxonomy): Eukaryota > Metazoa > Chordata > Aves > Charadriiformes > Stercorariidae > Stercorarius > Stercorarius parasiticus. The sequence continues at coordinate 17,450 of VWZL01002134.1, read as the reverse complement.
GTGTTAATGATAGCGAATTTTATTAAATCACTCTGATAATTAGCTGATGATTAAGTATTGTTAAAAATCATACAACCTAATCCTGTGTTAATAAACCTTAAATTGCTGCTACCTCAAAATTGTACAGGATCTTAAAATTAACATTTTGTGACACATGCAGATGCACTGGAAACCAAGTAACCGCATGCTCCAGCATGCAAGGCATATCTATATTTATTTCGCAGAGCAGCTTTAATGAATTCCAGCAGCTTCTAGCTGTGTAAGAGAGCAGAGCAAGCAGCATCAGAAGTTTTATAAACCATTCAAAGAGATATTAGCCAGATGCAGTAGAGCTCCCACCTGTCTTAAAATACAGAGTAGCTGAATGCCAGGTATTACCACTTTGTGATCAGACATGCTCAGAATAATTTAAAGATTAATCTGAAACATAAGTAAATACATACAAGTCAGCATGAGAAAAACAAAAATGTTATGTACTGCATATTTATGCAAACCTCTCAGAGATGTCACAATTTGAAATAACCAAAAAAGAATGGCTATGTGGCTGGTATTGGCTGTTTTAATGGGATCTGAGGTAATTAATGAATAAAAGGTAGAGCAACATTTATCAGGGAAAAAAAAATAATTTGAATCCAGTTATTTAAATGTATTAATAGTGACTGGGCTTTGTTAATACTCGAAGAAAAGCATTATACCTGAGTTCTATGTCTTTCTTGATTTGACTGTGCTTAGAGGAGAGTGGGGAACAGAAAGCAGACTGAAAAAGAAGTTTGCACAAATGATTTCATTTGTGCACCAGGGCATCCCTTGAAATAGTCATCATGTCCATGACCAGTAGGTTACATTTATTTTTAGCAATCCTTTCTTTGGTGATTTTTTTTTTAAGATATCAAAGATTCATCATCAGTGTAGGCAGGAGTTACCTATAGTTTGTCAGTGCCATACAAGCAATGTTTATAAGTTCAAGGTTTAGCTTTGTGATTTATGTGTTACCATGTAAGTTAATTTCTACTAATCGACCCTGATGAACGTAGAAAAAGTTATGAGATCAATAATATTTATATACTTTGTCTGCCTACCACAATCTATGCTCTATTTGAAAAGACAGTATTTCCCAAGATACATTTTTTAACTGGTATGAAAACTGTCAAAGAAGATTAAATATCTTTAAATCAGAAAATAGCTTCTTTGCTGCTGTCTTATCAAACAACACCATATAGTCTAGAAAGATGTGCTTGCTGAATTACTAATGGGAAGATTTTTATGTATCAGACTAGAAGTTATGACACTTGATTTGGGTAAATATGCTTTAAAGAAATCTTGGCCTCCTAGAATTAAAATAAAGCATTGGGGAATTAAATATTTAGTATTAGTTAGTGCCAGATGACTGGGAAAATACGGGAGAAAAATAACAGGTGTTACCCTAAAAATATTAAGTAGCGAAGCGTGATGTACAAACAGAAGACAGAACTTGGAAGAGGTGTCTTGGATAGCCGAAGTGTTATCAATGTCATCAGAAGTTTAAACATGGAATTTGAAGCTCAACTGCGAATATCAGTGAGTCATCTTACAGGTTAATCAAACATTTGCAGACAGTTTAGTCAATATTTCACCAACGTTGAACTTCAGATTATATTGGTGATAGTAGTTAGCTGGGATGCGGTAACATGGACCGCATGGTTGAATGGCTCAACATGTGACACTGATGCTTGAGCAGAGTGATGCAGGATCCTGGTTCTGGTCTCCAGATAGCTGTAGCTCATCACTGAATGGATGCATTAGACTCAAGGTCTGCTGGAGACCAAAGAGCTGAAATCATTGTCTGATAGCAAAATCAGGTTGCAAACCACTGCTCACACCCCCTCAAGAAAAGCCAAAACCCTACTTTTCAGAACCTTATGTGATCCTTGGCGTGTCCTAGTACCTGAACTCTGTCCAGAAACTGTCTGACCACATGACAGCTGATACACATCAAAACTCAACTGTAGAGAGTCCTAAAGGGTTAACAGTATGAATAAGCATGGCTCAACACTTGGGCCCCTGGCCATACTTTATTTACTGTTACGGATATCACAAACCCCGCAGAGCACCTTCTGGGTTTCTGCTCTAATTCCTGGATTTTTCTCTCATCTGGATTAAAAGGCATCAGAATTTTATGAAAACCTGTATAAAATCAGAATTGCTGTTTTGAATCCTGCTTAGTAGAAGAGAATTGGTTTCACTGAGATTATGCCTGCAATGCTGGCTGATGGTGTCTCAAAATTCACCTTTTACTTTTTTTGTTGTTGCTGTTGAAGTAGGTGTTGTAGCTCTTTGAAGCAGGTGCGCTCAGCAGTCTTGATCCCTTTGTGTGGTCCTAGGACACATCCTTGCTGCCTATCAGAACAACAGCTGGGTGAGTGCTGTTCCCTGTTTCTCAGCCACAGTGTTTTCTCCAAGAGGTCCCCATGGAGTACACTTGCTCTGCAGACATGAGCTAGCCCAGATACACACACAGAGGCTGGGACTGTCAAGTGCATCTCTCTTAAAGTAGAGGCAGAGGCTCTGGTCTCAAGTATAGAGAGTCCACTCTGATGGGCTCCTAAGTGTTACGTTCAAAGAAATAATATAATACCTATTCACTGAGCTACCACTGCTAGTTCCTCTCTCTAACAGAAAAAAAAAAAAAGGGAAAAAATATTTCAGGTACCTTATTGAAATTTTTGTTCATTTGGAAATAAAGAATATTCAAATTAATACTGGCTGTAACTCTAGACGTTGTATTTTATCCAAGTTACAAACTAGGCCTGAGATAAAACACCAAATTCACAGGAAAGCGCAGAGAAGTGCAAATGTCTTCAACAAGGGATTTTTAGGCAATCAGATGCCATCTGATCAAATTGTAAAGAAGGTAAATTCTCCCATAAGTGTTTTTTAACTTGGCTATGGCACAAAAGAATGTCTACTCTTTTCCTGTGTTTGTTCACATGTTGATAAAAAGTATGTAATGCATAGATTTTCAAACAATTGCCTGAATTTGTGATCTAGAATATATGTATGATAGCTAATTTGGAAACTTAATGAACTGGTTTTATTGACTAAAATTAAAATGAAAAAATTCTCTAGCACAAGGACATATTTTTCTTCTGGTTACAATTTTCTGTTCAAAGAATGTTCCCTCGCTTAGCATAAGAAAACTCATACCCTGCAAACCTGCATTATTTAGTACTCTCCATCTTTCAATGTATTATTTAACTTTCAACAGCATACCTGAGGACATAATCCAACAAAACAGTAGCAAAGCAAACCCCTCCTCTCCAGCCTATAATTATAAATAGACTATACTGATTATTTGTGGTACTTATTTTGAGAAGAATGAGCTGTGAAGAATAGCTTCAGGTAATGAGCTGATTTTATTGCTATAAGCTTAAACCCAAGCAAAACAAAAGGTAGAATAATGCTTCAGCTTTTATCCAGGAATATATTCTGCATGTACATTTCATCTGTAGATGTCAAGTAAATTCAAACGGAGGTTTAAGAATATGCCTAAGTAAAGACCTGTTTCAAGCTAATGCAATTTGAAAATCAGTATCAAATCTTTAAAATCCCATTTCTACTGAATAGAATACCACTTTTGATAATGGAAAACAACAGCTGAAATAAAAAAATGGATGTTAAAATGTATGTTAAATGGAAAAATCATACATAATATATATGCTTAAAAAGCTATATTTAGGTCAATGAAAACGATGTATTTTCCACACACAAATTTTGTTTGCAGCATAAAGTGATTCATATAGTTGTTCAAAACACATATACACAAAAGTTTATTTTTGGAAATTGTGATCCCTTTCAGTAAGTTGTTAAGTAAATTGTTGAATAACTTAAAAAGACAGGGAATTCACTTGCAAGATAATTTGAATTTAAATCAGTAAATAACTCCTACACTTGAAGTTACATCATTTATTTTCAACCATATAACGAACATAAAGCAATAAGTATTTATTTCCCTGTAGGAAAAATAACCCAATTATCTCACAAACTACTGTTAGCAGTTTAATAACTAAAATAAACATTTGCTGAAAGTAACTTTGTTCATTTTTTTCAGAATGTTATTTGAAAGGTGTATATAACTCAGAAACAGACCAATATGGTTATCACTCAAATTAATATTTTTTACACACGTTAATACATTTGTATTCTTCTTTTTTCAGAATTTATATTTAGAGTAGACTCAGGAGGGATTCTGGGGATTTTTGGAACTTTTCTTCCTGTTCCTGTGCTTATTTGAATGTTTTTCTCTCACTTAGCTACTGATCACATACTTTAATTTATCCAGGGAAGAAATCCCTAAATTTTCACTCAGTGCAAGTTAATCGTAAGTAGTATTTCACCTGCAAATGCCTCAGACTTTAAAGGTAGATAATTTATTTCTGTGTTTCTTCTGAGACTGAAACCAGTGGTGCAATGAAAGGGTCTAAAATTCCTACTGATGAATGAAAACTCAAAAGCACATTAGACTTTTGTGCACGCACAGAAATCATTCATGCGTAGCAAACTAAACACTATTATTACTCCTTTCTGGTACTGATATATTATTATATTTTCTAAATGTAAGCCATGGGATTAAACAACTGAAGACAGAGGTGTTGATTTTAATGTCAGCTTTACCCTCTGCAGAATGGAAAATAGGGAGAATTCCCTCCGTATGACCAATCGTTACATTGTGCACTAAAGGTTTTTCATAATTGCCAGCAGTTTGTAATAACAGAAATGTATCAGTGAGCAGTGGAAAGCCTCAGCTTTAAAATCTCCCATACTTCACTGGGTTCAATAGTTTGGTCCCATTACCACTAAGACTTCTGTTTACCTATTGATGTCCATAGGATACAGGATTTCAGGAATTAAATCACATATATACTTTGTATACACGTACATGAATATGTACCCATCTATAAATGCTATCTTTAAGACTCGAGATAACATATAGATAGGGACCCATTCTTGCTACCTTTCTTTGCCTTCCTTTGTCTTATTTACTGTATAGTGATGGGCCTGACATTTTGCACTGGAAAAGTAGATGAAAATCCACCATAACAGTGTTATGTTATGAATATCATAAAAGTTTATAAGGCAGGCAAGATTTATAGGGAAAAGTCTTTTATTAGAAAAAGCAATATATCCAGAAAAAATCACAGGCTTTCATGCACACAAGCCCTTTTCAAGTCTGAAACAGAAAAATTCAAATGATCACTGCCACAGTGGTTACTATTATTGTTGCACAAAAGATTACTGCTGCTTCTTGGAAGATGGTGAACTGCACTGTGTCTAATGTTTTAATGTATAACCTCTGAGATTATAGAATCATAGAATCATAGAATCATAGAATCGTCATGGTTGGAAAGGACCTTTGAGATCATCGAGTCCAACCATACACACACGAAAGAAAAAAAACAAACAAAAAAACAAAAAAAACCAAAACCCCCCCTACAATCTCTGTCACTAGAGCATGCCCTGAAGTGCCAAATCTAGACATTTCTTAAATACCTCTAGGGATGGTGACTCAACCACCTCCCTGGGCAGGCTGTTCCAGTGCCTGACCACTCTTTCAGTAAAGTCATTCTTCCTAATATCTAATCTAAACCTCCCCTGCCACAACTTCAGACCATTTCCTCTGGTCCTGTCATTATTCACCTGGGAGAAGAGGCCAACACCCACCTCTCTGCAACCTCCTTTCAGGTAGTTGTAGAGGGCAATGAGGTCTCGCCTCAGCCTCCTCTTCTCCGAACTAAACATGCCCAGGTCCCTCAGCCTCTCCTCATATGGCTTGGTCTCCAGACCCCTCACCAGCTTGGTAGCTCTCCTCTGGACCCGCTCCAGCGCTTCAATGTCCCTCTTGTACAGAGGGGCACAGAAATGAACACAGAACTCGAGGTGAGGCCTCACCAGTGCCGAGTACAGAGGCACAATCAC
>VWZL01002134.1:0-10865 GCA_013396915.1 Stercorarius parasiticus | reverse complement strand
GGAGGCTGAACACCCTGGGGATAGCTGGTCTGACTATTGAAGATGGAGGCAAAGAAGGCATTAAGTACCTCAGCCTTGTCCTCGTCCTTGGTTGCAACTTTCCCTCCCGCATTCAGTAAGGGATGGAGATTCTCCCTGGCTCTCTTTTTGTTGATGTATTTATAGAAACTTTTTTTGTTGTCCTTAATGTTAGTGGCCAAGTTGAGCTCCAGCTGGGCTTTTGCCTTCCTAATTTTCTCTCTGTATAACGTAACGAGATATCTGTACTCCTCCTGAGTTGCCTGTCCCTTCTTCCAAAGGTGGTAAACCCTTCTTTTATTCCTAAATCCCATCAGAAGTTCCTTATTCATCCAGACTGGCCATTTTCCCCGCCCTTTAAACTTGCAACTCTTGGGGACAGCCTGCTCCTGGGCCTTTAAGATTTCCTTCTTGAAGAGCGTCCAGCAACATTGTGATTGTTTTACAAAGCAGAGCTTGTATTTGCTTTGGATTTATTAATAAGCAAAGTCACTTTTCACTGAATAATCAGAGCTGTTTCATTCAGCAGACCGTTAATTATTGCTATGTAGTAGCAAATTTTTTACTAGGAAAATGAAGAGAGAACACTGTTCATTTTATGCATAGCCAGAATAGTAAACAATCTGAACTAAACTATTTTTTATGTTATTTTGATTGAATGTTTATATCATGATAGCAATTACGTGCTCAAGTCAGAATTGTTGTTGTGCTGTGCCAGATACCAGTCAGATAGAATGACCTGCTCTACTGATCTCAGAAGTGTAGCGGTAACCAGATATTCTGAAATAACATTGGGTAGTACTGAGTTCAGGTTTCAATAACGATATGGGAATGGCTTCCTTCCTGTATCAGCATCTTCTCTGCTTCTAGGAGCCTGGGATGAAACCCAGACCCCACTGAAGTCAAAATACTGGTTAGCTGATTACTTGGTTTCATTCTATTTTATTTATTGAACTGTTTAGGTTGCAGATGAATAATGCTGGATACGGTTTTCCTGTAAGAGTTGAGTATCACTTTGCCACACAAGTGAAACATCCATTAGTACCAGAAGAACTGATTGTTACAACAATGCTGTCTGGGTTTTGGACCTAACAGATCATTGTGAGTCTCTAAAATGACCAGAAAAAATGTCACTTCTCGTTAGTTTTATGTCATTAATTATTCTGATAATAATTTTAGAAGCTCCATTCCACCATTTCAAAGTAGTTAAAGGTAATAAACTGGTCATCATGTAAGAGGTCTGTGCACTGCTGTCATTTTGTTTGTCACACATAACCGCCTGGGAAAAGCTAAATGAAATTACTAAGTGCTCCTTTTGTTTGAAATGACAATTCTCTGCAGCCATGGGGTGTTCCTGCTCTTAGTCCTCTCAGAGTACTTAAAATATAAGTATGAAGTGAGTGGAAAATTATGAGTGAATTATGCTGATCCACTTAGCAAGGATTAGCAAAAATGAGGCATTTGTTTGCTGTTAGCATGAGCATTACTGACGCTGTGTTCCAGGTGCGCCACTCTTTCCTCTACTTACTGAGAGATCCTGAACTTGCAATACCAACAAATAGTTGCAAAGACCTCACCCATATGCTGGGTATTTACTGTAAATGACTACTTGGGCTGTAGAGACATATCCATTCGTTATGCTAGCTCCATCAAAGCTCAACAACTCAGCCCACTGAGATCTGCTCTTCGGGCTAACTGCTCAGTCAATATCTTCTCTGCTATGCCTCTTCAGATCTTCAAGGTAATATTTTGCTGCAGGCAATGTGCATTGGAAAAAAAGAATTTGAAAAAGCTAATTAGAACAAAACATCTCCAGTGTGCTTTTGTAAAGTTCACAACGCCAAGAAAAATTGAATTTTTAATTAAAAACAAAAAAAAAAACAGGTTAGGGTTTTTTGAACTGCAGCAGTTTTTTGTATTCTTGGACACCTCGTGGATTTGCAGACCCGTTCCAAGCATTCACTCTGTGAAACAAACCACAAAGGTCTTAAAAGTACAGTAGGCAAATAGATCTAAAAGGACAGAAGATGTTTCAAAGAGAGCCATAACAGCCTGCCCACCTTCTCAGGAGGGTAACTGGCTAAACTTGTGATCTGTGTTTCTTGGAGTTTTATTTTCAGTTTCAAGGACGATTCAGAAGAGAAAAACTAGACATCCACCTATCTGAACACAAAAAAAGCATCATACAGTTGTAGTCTTTCTTTGCACTCTAATAGCACCTAGATGAGAAAATCAGACTGGGATCCCTTGTAGCTGCTGGGCATATGTATTACTAAAACGAACCTTTAAGTTGTGAAGGACTTAATGTCGTAGCAAAAGTCATGATGGTATTATGAATAAACTACTAGCCAAGGGTGGCAAATAGAGCAGTAATTAGTTACGGGCACAACTTGCAGCTGAAGCTTTCACTTCACTTAAGTCTGTTTTTATCAGTAGCAAAAAGCAACAATTTGAAAAACTGCAGGTGAAAAGAAGAGCAACTGGCCCCAGTCAAACCAAGGGTCCATCTGGCACGGTATCCTGTTTTGGAGAGTAGCTGGTCACTTATGAGTGGGGAAGAGGTGTCATGTTGTTAATAGACTGGCAGATTTTTATTCCATCAAGTAGTCAGATTGCTTTCTGGACGTTCGTTAGCTTGCAGCATCCAAACCATTCTGAAGCAAGGAGTTCTACACAGGCATTATCTATCCTGCACAGTCAAAGGAACTGATGTTACAAAGACGCTCAGAAGAGGGTAAGGTTGTGTTCTGGAGAGAGATGTGGAGCAGGCAAACGAGTGTTGAAGACTGGCCACGGTCTTTAACAGCAGTAGCAGTTGCCATGATCAGTCAGACTGTGAGGAGGTAGTAACAAAGCAAGTACTTGCACCGACTACTGCAGAGCTTTGTAGATCTCTACAATCTGCTAGTGGGATTAAACTCAAGGATTTTGTGTTGCTTCTGTATGTATTTGGCGATGATACAAAATGGGGAAGAAGTGTAGAAAGAGCAGTGCAGTTCCAGTGACTGCCCCTCATGTTATCTTGGCTGTAATACCCCTCTCTCAGGAGTTTGTAATTTCAGATTCAGTTGTGTCTGACTCAGCCACTTTGTTACCCTGCAACTCTTAGGCTGAAAGAATCTGTGAAGAAACTTGCCGGTGACCAATTTCCTTCTCCTTCTTTCATCAGTGCTGGTTTTGTTATTGTTGAAAAAATTTCTTCCAGGCATCAAGGGCAAAAAGGCAAGTAGAAATACCTCCTAGGGTCAGACTCCTTTCTGGCTACACTCTTCAACAAGCTGGAGTGAACACGTGTTTGTTTTTTCCACAGGCCTGTTTAAAGCATGCAGAATGTTTAAAATGGCTGCACTACTATGATTTAATGCTACTAAAATTGACAGTTAGACAGGGTAAAAAGATAGTAAGATGGGGATCTTTCCTGACAGCTCTAGAAACCACCAGCACTCTCCTTTTGTTCAGCTTTACAGTGCCATCCGTTATTGTCAGCATCATTGTCATAGCTTGGATGTGACAACCTTATTTTTTGTAAAGGACTTAATTTATGATATAAAACATTCCTAATAAGCTTAGTGCACATTCTGAGGGGATGGGAGACAGCAGGCTTAATACTGTAAGGTGCTTTCCACACACAGTAGGAATGGAAAGCTCTCAGCACAGTTTAAGATCAAGGTCAGTGAATGCAAGCAAACTCATTATAGCATTTATAGGGGGCCTGGATACATTAGATGCTCTTATTGACCTCTGCACCATTGCTTTCACTCTTCTACAGATAAATAAATAAAAGGGCTGTATTGGAACCATATATTTTCAGTGTGAGTGTTATTGTCAGTATAATTATAGCATATCTTCATACCTTTGTTCATATATTTCGTATGCTTTGTGTGAGTTTGGAAAACACATACCTGTTGCTTTTGAAAATGTATCTGCAGAATGTATATGCAGTCTTGTAATTCCTGAGTCCAATGACACCTATGCTTTTGATATCTTACCGTTCATTTTAAATATATACAGCAGGCATTACTTTTATCCATTTTTCTTGAATAAACCCATGTGTTGGCAGGGGGAAAGGGTTTTGGTTGAGGATTCTTGGGTTTTTTAATTTTGTCTTCTTTCAGTTAATTTTAACTTCATTATTAAGATGAATTGTAATGATGTTTAAAACCCCAGAGGCGAATGGGTTTCATTTTATTTCTTGTGGTAGATGAGAAAAAAAATGTTAGCAGTTGCAATCTTCTGTGAAATGTATCCCATACTCTTGAGCTTACATTTTTAATATGCCTTTCAAACTAAAATTGTTTTCTTTCTTTCTTTTAAAATATAAACCAATGTATATTTTATGAGAAAATGAATACCTCTGATATTTTTTTGAATTGGTTGATAAGCATTCACAACGAGGATGATGAGCTTCTTAACTACTCATAAAAATCTACATTCTTTTACACTTATTTTTATTTCTTTAAAAAAGTTTTATCAAGCTGGAGTGCACAAACATTTGTGTAAAAACTTTCAGAGGTAATTATTATTTAAAATAATGTATTTTTGAGTTACTGTCTGCTTTACATAATGCAAGCCACGACTTCTTGCCGCCATCTCGGGGCACTGAGGTAACGTGCACTGAGATAAATGCAAAAAACTCTGGAGAACCAGAGATATTCTACGTTATATCAGTAAGTGTTAAAATATTTTATGGTTATCTCAAATAGTATTGCTGTCTATAAACTCGTCTCTGAATCTCTATATGAATCTATAAACCATTGAACTTGTGGCTTTGCATGGTAATTTGATATAGTGACTAGCATAATTGTATGGGTTTTGCTGTATGATCAGTTCCTTCTTCATCTCTATTAAACAAGGAGTTGTGAAGTTTGAGCACCTCCTCCTCCCTCCTTTCCTGGTTAAAATCCCAAGTCTTCCCTCGCTGGTCTGATTATTAGCAAATTGCTCCTGCTAGATCAATGGGCATGCTTTCAACTCTAATAAGATTGGGAAAAAAATGTTCAACGCTGAGGTATTTTTAGTACCACAGTCTGATTGATTTATCTTTTCTTTTTTGTGTGTGATACAAAACCGTGATATGAAACATCCTGTAGGTGCCAATTCAGATTTGAGATTCAAACCCATCTTTTTTCAAAACCTAGCCCTGTTTTCTGTAAATCCTAAAGAATGGAGTATCTCTTGGGAACGCCTTTTTGATTTGTCTATTCCTATTCCCTATGCCCAACATAATAATGGAAACCTTCCTCAGCTTTTTGGTGTTACTCATGAGCGCTGAATTTTTTCAGGTGTGGAATCAGAAGAAAAAGGGGCTACAACAGTTGACATCTGAAAACTTCCTGGTCAAAACTACACTTTAATCACCAAAGAATGCTGGAGAAGTCAAACTAAATGCTTGTTTAGCATAACAAGTTCACCAGAGAGAGCACTGGGTCTGTTAGGAAGAGGCACTCTGGTACTTTTTGCATTCCACGGATCCTCCCTCAGCAGCAGAAGTTACCAAAACTATTGTCAAAGCTGGGACCGGGGCAGAGGAACTGAGCAGATTTCCTCAGTAGAGGCAAAACTTTAAGATTAGTGCCCTCTTTAAGCAGGCAAATGTTTTTCATATGCCTTGAGCTCAGTCAGGATGGTAGAACTCTGAAATATTTTTCTAGAGGTTTCAAGATACTGTTTCCAGAAATATTTCTTTCTTAGCATTGTTTCATTTATATTATTGTGAAAAAAAATTATTGCAATGACTATTCAGCAGTGACATCTTGAGTTTCCCTCAGCTGTAATGTATCTTGCTAAACACACTTAGTTGCCTTAATTCATTGACCAGAAAAGCCACACACACAGCAACAGTGTGCAGCAAAAGTCACAGACGTGTTCATAGCTATCAGGCTGCACCAGGGGTCCCTAGTCTATGGAAATGCAGAATTCAAACTGGAAACATCAATTCATTGGAACAGCTATTTTAAGCAACTCCATGTACTTCTGCAAAAATGGGTCAATGTCTTGAATTTAAAGATAATAGGTATTTTTGACTGTTTTTTCTTGGTATATTGAAAAGCTGACATATAACAGCTTTTCAGAAGAGTTTGCAAAGAAAATTTGAATAAACAAATACTTATAAATATGTGCCTACCTAAGAGCCTTGTTATCATATTATCCTTACTAATGCCAACTGTAAACCTGACTTCATTTTTTTCTCCTCTGTAAACCTTGTTTTCAGTATGCCTTCCAAGTAGACATTCAGCAAGAAGAATTATATACTAATTGTTTTGGTCTTTGCTTAAGGTTATGTATAAATGATAAAGCAAAACATTATAAAGGAAATCCAGATTTGTAGCTTGCCAATATGGGTTCATCTTCTTCTGCTGAGATATGTCTTGAGCTAATAAGTGTGGTGAGTTGACCCTGGCTAGGTGCCAGGTGACCACCAAAGACCACCATCAATCCCCCTTCTCAGCTGGGCAGGGGAGAGAAAACATAACAAAAAGCTCATATGTCAAGATAAGGACAGGGAGAGATCATTCAGCAATTACCATCATGCAAAAAACAGACTCGACTTGGGGAAAACCAACTTAACTTATTACCAATCAAATCAGAGGAGAATAATGAGAAATAAAAACTAAATCTTTAAACACCACCTCCCTACCAGTCCCTTCTTCCTGGGCTACACTTCACTCCCAAACAGGGAGTGGGCATTGCGGTCAGTTCATGACATATTGTCTCTGCCCCTCCTTCCTCCTCAGCGAGAGGACTCCTCACACCCATCCCCTGCTCCAGTGTGGGGTCCCTCCCATGAGAGACCGTTCTCCATGAACTTCTCCCATGTGAGTCCTTCCCACAGGCTGCAGTTCTTCACAAAATGCTCCAGCTTGGGTCCCTTCCATGGGGTGCGGTCCTTCAGGAACAGACAGTTCCAGCGCGGGTCCCCCGTGAGGGTCACAAGTCCTGCCAGGAACCTGCTCCAGCACGGGCTTCCCATGGGGTCACAGCCTCTTTTGGGCATCCACCTGCTTTGGCATTGGGTCCCCCACAGGCTGCAGGTGGATATCCGCTCCACCATTAACCTCCATGAGCTGCAGGGGGACAGCCTGCCTCACCATGGTCTTCACCACGGGCTGCAGGGGAATATCTGCTCTGGTGCCTGGAGCACCTCCTCCCCCTCCTTCTTCACTGACCTTGATGTCTGCAGGGTTGTTTCTCTCACATATTCTCACTCCTCTCTTTGGCTGTTGGCACAGGTATTTCCCCCCGCCCCCCCCAACTTCTTAGATATATTATCACAGAGGTGCTACCACCATTGCTGATGGGCTCGGCCTTGGCCAGCATTGGGTCTGTCTTGGAGACGTCTGGCATGAGCTTTATCAGACATAGGGGAAGCTTCTAGCAGCTTCTTACAGAAACCACCACCCCTTTACCCCACCACCACCCCAAAAAAAAAGTTGCCTTGCAAACCCAATATACAAAGACATGTGTGTTGTACTCTACCTGAAGAACAGGTTCTTAACTTAATTGAAATATCAAAAATTCCCATGTCTGAAATGAGTTCCTAACTCAGATAAAACTGTAATCAAAACAATGCCATTGTTATGAGACCATTGTAATGAACTGGTATATTGTTGACTGAGTAGGAAAAAGAAACTTGTTGAACTTTTAATTTGGAATAATACTCGTTTACTGTTAACCCATTCTTAAAGATAAAATTCTTTGCGTATCAGTAACAGCTACTGTGAATGTAACTAGCTATTGGCTAATAAAAACCACCAGTTAATACTTCTCAGATGTAGTCTCTGAATTGTTTAGCATATACAGGAATAAGCATTGACTGTTCGCCTTGCATTTTGAGTCATCTAAATCACACTGTATGGTTTTCTTTGGTAGACCGAAACTTTTACAAACAAGACCACAACAGGCAGATGGTTTAAGTATTCAGATGAATACTTACTGTACTAGGATTCAGGTACCTCCACAGTTGTGTACACTTTCACACATAGAGAGTAAAACAACCCAACAAATCAAAACATTTTACTCTGAGATCTACTATTGTTCAGAACAATCTTGACAGATTTATTTAATCCGTGTAACTGAAGGTATGGAAAGTGAGGAGATCTCTATTAATTTGTTTGAGAACAGAGGAAAGAATGGCCACTAAAGCTATGTTTCAAACAGGAAGGCAGAAGGTCACCTCAGCTCCTAAACTCATGTGTGCACGCAGGCTGTGCTTTGATCCTGTGTTACAATTCGACTTTTCATGCCCCAGTTCTGTGCAGAGGAAATTAGGATGTGGAGGCTAAAAAGGAGCTGCAGGGTGCCTTGGCAAGCTCACAACCCTGGCGTGCATGCAAAGGCCTGTTCAATACCACATCTTGCAGGTCGGATAGGGGAAGTTTATCTGCTTAAATTATCTATTTAGAGTACGCATGTAGAAGATCTAGTGTGGCAGGTACATTTGCTTCTCATAGGACTTCTGTTTGTCTATCAGCACGACTAACAAAGAGAAATGAATTTGCTTTTTCTCCTACAGCATACTTTTGTAAGTTACCTACAACTGAATGCAAAATCATAGCTGACTGGCAGAAGGTAAAGAGGACTTTTAGACTTCAACTGTAAATATAGCCCTCACTGTAAGGATTCTGTTCAAGAGTCTTTCCTGTGCCTGTTTTACCTCTGTCAAACAACATTGTGAGAGAGGATTCTCCAAGAGGAGATGATCCATGGGACACTCTGTGCTGAAGATGTAAAGAACAGTAACAAAGCTAAGAAAACTTAGGTGAGGGTCATTGTGTTCAGACACCTTCTAAACTGTATTTGCTACATTTAGATAGATTAATACAGCCCAGAAAAAAATGTGTAGAACTTCTTAGTGAATTGTAGAGAAACCTGGTCCTATGACACTTGAGATTTTGCTGTCCACAGAAACCAAACTGTGAGGAGTGTTGAAGACATAGGAAAAAAAAATTCTGTGCTGCTTGTTTGCACTGGTGCATTGGGAACTGAGTTAATCTAGAGAGACCAAAGTTATTGTGGAGGTTTGTTTCATTTGTCATTTACTATTTAATTCTTGCTACGTTTTCCAAGCAGGAGTTGCTTTCTGTTTTTGCCACTGAAATTTTTTCTAGGTCTCTAACTTGGTGTAAACGAGTGCAAAGGATTCTAAAAAATCAAACTGTGTTTGGGAACTGAATCTTAAGCTATTGCTGGACTATGAACTGATGCATATTTTGTAAACATCTGTAGAAGTCGAAGTTACCGCTGCCCTCCAGCTGCTTGTTACTACCCCTCTGCTGTGGGGTCTTGCTCACACAGCTGTGCTAATAGACAGTTTCTTGGTCTACTCCCTGCAATATCAGCAGAGCTAACAGGTTTCACCTGACTTGATTGATATGACCTGAATCAGATAAAAACTCACACGAACTGCTCTGTTGGCAGAGCTTTTTGTGCAGAAGAAAGTAACCGTAAGAAGTTACAGTGTTGTAATATCATATATCATTGCAGCTGGATCTAGAAGAAAACCTCTGGCTATGGACTTCCTGTTAAAAGAAAATTGAAGCTCTTTGAATCTAGTCTTTGATGCGGTTGACATATGTGACATAAACACAGTGATATGAATACTATTTGACCATCCCTAGAAAGCAGACCAAGAAGTAAGCAAACACTACCAGCGCTTGCTGACGCCATATCTGGTCTTTCCCAGTTACTGCTCAAGTGTTTTGCCAGGGCAGTGTTAAAAAGCTACATGCAGCAGGCCATGGCCTGCTCTGTCACAAGTAACTGCCAGTCACCAGGATAATAAATACAGCATTTTTCAAAAGCAGAAACAGAAATTCAGTTTTTAGACAGTTCATGTCTGTGAATTGGATACTGAAAATCATCCACAACTGATTCAATATTTTCCCCATGGGAATCTCCTGTTGCATGGTGTATGAAAAGAAGCTGTTTTCTTAGAAGACAATATTCTAGTTTTACCACACATTCTAACTGCCATAACAGATTTTTTATTAGAAATCTGCTAGTGAAGAAAAAGAAAGCTCTGTTACTTTAAAACATAATTGTTTGTATCTTTCAATCCACCATACCTTTCCAAATGATGCTTGCAAGGATCTCAGACAGAATAAAGGAAATGAAGTGCAAACTTGAATAATTTCTTCATTCAGGGTGTCACATCTTAAACTCAGAGAACTCTACTGAAGGTGGCCTAACGAAGCTTTTAAGTCATACAGAATCACAGAATCACAGAATGGAAGGGGTTGGAAAGGACCTCTGGAGATCATCTAGTCCAACCCCCCTGCCAAAGCAGGTTCAGCTAGAGCAGGTTGGACAGGAACACATCCAGGCAGGTTTTGAATAACACCAGAGAAGGAGACTCCACAACATTTCTGGGCAGCCCGTTCCAGTGCTCTCTCATCCTCAAAGTAAAGAAGTTTTTCCTCATGTTGAGATGGAATTTTCTATGTTCCAGTTTGTGCTTATTGCCCCTTGTCCTGTTGCTGGGCACCGCTGAAAAGAGTTTGGCCTCATCCTCTTGAGACCTGCCCTTTAGATATTTATAAGCATTGATGAAATCCCCTCTCATTCTTCTCTTCTCCAGGCTAAACAGACCTAGGTCTCTCATCCTTTCCTCATAAGAGAGGTGCTCCAGTCCCTTGATCCTCTTCGTAGCCCTCCACTGGACTCTCTCTGCCCTTCTTGAACTGGAAGACCCAGAACTGGACACACTACTCCAGGTGTGGCCTCACTAGGGCAGAGTAGAGGGGGAGGATGACCTGACCACACTCTTTTTAATGCANGGGCACATTGCTGGCTCATGGTCAGCTTGTTGTCTGCCAGGACTCCCCAGTCTCTCTCTACAGAGCTGCTCT
>VWZL01002132.1:96504-107635 GCA_013396915.1 Stercorarius parasiticus | reverse complement strand
CATTGCCTGCTCGTGTTGAGCTTCTCGTCCACCAGCACCCCCAAGTCCTTCTCCTCAGGGCTGCTCTCAGTCCATTCTCTGCCCAACCTGTATTTGTGCCTGGGATTGCCATCACCCAGGTGCAGGACCTTGCACTTGGCCTGGTTGAACTTCATAAGAAACGAGGCTCTTCCATCCGGCAGAGGATGGTGGCTGTCAGCAAACCGCTCATACAGCAGCGAGGAGAGAGCTTGAAGACTCCGGCCGGCCGTGGGCGACAGGCTCGGGGACAGGAACCGGACAGTTTAGGAGCAAAGCAATTAAACATGCCGCTGAACGGACAGGCAGGGAGTGCTGGGCACGGGCAGCCAAAGTGCAATGCTGATGAAGGCTGGGGACTTCATAAGCAAATGAGTGATATGAATTATACTGCTGGGTTATTACTCAGTCACGTTTCCAGTTTCACTTGGAAGCAGATTGCTGCACACACTTTGCCTAGTGCCCTGCAGTTGTCAAAATAAAAAAATAAAAAATAAAAAAAAGGCAAACAAAATATTCAGCTGAGTCAAAAAAGAGCAGAAAAATCTGTAAGTTCCTTTATATAACCTGATGCACATCCTCACCTGAAACACCCTGTTCTTTTCCAGCTCTGCTATTGCAGAGAACGCAGTGGAAAGCAGAGCAACTGGGGACGAGCAACGCAAATGCTTAATGGCACGCAGGAAGGGCTGAGAAGATTGGGACGGCTGGGTTAGGGAGAAGACAATGTGTACACAACACGATGTAGATGAAATGATGACTCAGACTCGAGCAGGTAAATTTAGCTCCAGAGTGCCATAAACTGGAACAAGGGAATGTCTGATGACATTTATGGAGCACGTCTGAGGAATGGGCTGCTAGCGGTACAAGGCAAAATTAGTTAAAGCTAAATATCCCAGGAGAAACAGCTCATCAGGCTTTTCATATGCTATCAACCACAATACCCGCACTTACATTAAATCATAAAATCAAAAATAGAAGGATAGAAGATAAAAATAGAAATAAACTAAAAGGAATTACAAGTTAAAATAAATAATAAAATAAAAAGAAGAAAAAAAATCTTACCCAATTAGGGTACAAGTCTCTCTCAGCATGAAAAGATTAGGTGGGAATCAGGGTATTGAGCAATTATTTCCATGTTTTCCAATAATGTATTTCAGTGATAAACTTAGGAAGAATTTTTCTTCCAGAAGAACATAATTACAATGTGCAGGGTCAGTCCTATTAAAATACACCATCGAGCCTGGCTGTAAAAGACGACGCTGGGCAGTCAGCTGTGGTGCAGTGTTATTAGAGGCCGTGATTTTCAGCAGTCATTCTTCTGCTTTTGCTGCCCGAGACTCTCCGAGTACAATCCTTTTCTATGCAAAATCAGTTGTACGCAGGGTACCCGCGCAGGCGTGGAAAAGAGCCCCTCATCCAAGGTGATTTCTCCAATCGCGATGAAATGTGCTCAAAACAACCGCTTTGTAGTTCTGCCCCGCTAACTGGAAGCTCCGCAAGAGCAAATCTGCCCACACTCCTCCTTCCCAGGGCACCAGGACTCCTAAGGACCTCACATTGCTGCCCCTGCAGATCGCAGTTGCTTCTCACGTAGTGACAGCGCTGCTCGTCCTATGGACAGAACAACGTCCATCAGCCTGGCCGTGCTTCCGAGCTGTGACCCGTGTCACCCTACTTCCACGCGCAGATGTGGTGGATGAGCAGCACCGTTCCTTAGGATTCAGCTCCCAGGTAACACCGTTATGACTTTCCGGATGGGACCACTTCAGAGAGCCACCAGACTGCAATGAACAGTAGCAATAATAACAGTAAGAAACCTAAAAGCAATTGCCGTTGCCAATACAGCCTATCAGTATATCAAAGTGCAAGCAGCAACACTCATCAAAACAACCAGCAATCAAGATACCGATGCAGAACGAGCTGCTGCTCATGACTCAGCCATAGGCTGATGGATGGCGCTCGGCTCATTAGAAAATACGAAGTGAAAAGTGCTTGTTTCCACCCCTGTAAAAGTGTTTTCTTACATAAAAGCAGGAGGTTTGTGCTAATGGAATTTACTTCACGTTCGCAATGGCCTGAGAGTACACATTTTCTGCAGCTAATCAGATGAGCAATACCTTGGCAAATGGGAGTCACCCAGTGCCTTGTGACAGTCTAGGCACACTGTCTAGACCTGGCTCCACGTTTTGGACATCCCAAAAGCCCCTGATGGCTCACTCTCCATTTTGAGACTAGTTCCAACCCAAAATCAAGCAGAACTCAATTCTGACTTCAACTAACATTCCTCTCTCATCGCCTTTGGAGATGTTCAGATCCAGGGTTCTGGTTCAGGTCCATTTGGGAGAAAACATAAGGAAGGATTTATCGAGAGCTGCTATTAGAGGAACTGGCAGCAAGACTGGCAGGATCCTTCTGCTGTCTCTAAGCTTTGACAAGCTGGCAGGAAGCAAGCGTAGCTGTGATCAAATGACAAAACAAAGAAGTTCCTTTTTTTGTTTTAATCACTGAATTTTGCATCATAGACCAGAAAGGCACCCAAAGAACAGTTCCTCTCTGAAGTCCACTGCTTTAACTGATCACGCAGCTCTGTGCCAGCAGAGGCTGCAGTGGGGAGAAAAGTCCCATCCCACCCACCCTGTGCCACAGGGCTTTCAGGAATGGATGGTGCATGAATGTTTGGAAGTCAACAACGTCGGCTGGAAACCCCAAACTCGAGTTTGGGAGTACTGCGTCCAATTCTGGAGCCCCTACTACAAGAAAGATATGGACGTGCTGGAGCATGTCCAGAGAAGGGCCACGAGGATGATCAGAGGGCTGGAGCTCCTCTCCTGTGAGGACAGACTGAGAGAGTTGGGGTTGTTCAGCCTGGAGAAAAGAAGGCTCCGAGGAGACCTTAGAGTGGCCTACCAGTATCTTTAGGGGGCCTACAGAAAAGCTGGTGAGGGACTTTTTGGGTTTTGGGTAGTGGTAGAACTAGAGGGAATGGATTAAAACTAGAGATGGATCGATTCAGAGTGGACGTTAGGAACAAGTTCTTCACCATGAGGGTGGTGAGGCCCTGGAACAGGTTGCCCAGAGAAGCTGTGGCTGCCCCATCCCTGGAAGTTTTTAAGGCCAGGCTGGATGGGGCTTTGAGCAACCTGATCTAGTGGGAGATGTCCCTGCCCAGGGCAGGGGGGCTGGAACTAGATGATCTTTAAAGTCCCTTCCTACCCTAACAATTCTATGATTCTATAACTTGATCTTTCTGAGATAGGGCAAGCAACACAGTGAGAGATGTTATCTGGGGCTCTGCTGTGGGAGTTAACCACAGCTCCAGGAGCAGGGTGGCCTTTCCACCAGTGTTTTTCTTACTTCACTGGGAGCCACCAGCTTGGCTGTGCAGCTCTTTGTGCAGCTCTTTGGGCTGAACAGGCTTTCTGAGCTCCAGTGCTCTTCCCCTCATCCTGGCCAAACCGGTCCTCCCCAGCCTTCAAGTCTTCTCTCACCTGGCCATCTCAGCTCCAATTCTGCTCTCCCAGTTCCTCTCCCCTTGGACACAACACCCCACCCGACCTCCTGCTTTTTGAGGGTCCTTCTCTCATCATTGTGGAAAAACACAATTCTGTGGGCAGAACAGCAGCTAGCCCGGCTCCTCTCCTTAATTGGTTCCGTCGTTTATCTACCTTTGCTCCACTGCATAACCACGCAAGCACACCATAAAATCCCTTCTACAAATAAGAGGGTACCAAGGTTCAGTAGTCTGCCCACGCGTGATGTTCTGGACTCCCAAACCACAACTTAGTTTAATCTTAACTCCCAAGCACCTCCATAGCCTGGTTCATACTTGTTTCCTCTTCTTGTCCTTTAGATAATCTAATCACGGCCTCTTGGCAACCTCCTCTCTCACTGTCCTACATCTTCAGGTGGTTGAGTAGTTAATTGTTATGCCAGAGGCTTCAAAAACTGCTTTTTGCTGTGTTAACCTCTGTGGCATCTCCCGCATTCATCACCTCCCAGAGACAGTGCTGAGTCCCAGGGGCTGAAACCAGCGTCG
The DNA here is from genome assembly GCA_013396915.1 of Stercorarius parasiticus. Taxonomy (NCBI): domain Eukaryota; kingdom Metazoa; phylum Chordata; class Aves; order Charadriiformes; family Stercorariidae; genus Stercorarius; species Stercorarius parasiticus. Next base: position 103,578 of record VWZL01002132.1, on the reverse strand, counting down.
CCTTTTCTAGTCCGGCCGTGAAGAGGGGCACCGCAGTGCACAGGGGAGCACTTCCCTTTCAGCTTATCTGCCCTTTCAGAGCTGCTGCACACCGCATTAAGTACAAGAAAAGATACAAAGTGAAGTCTAGCTTGACCTTATTTTTTTCCCTTTCAGGTGATCTAACCTTCTCCTTGGCAATGCCCCTCTCCCTCTCCTATCTCTTCCGATGCCTTGTCTTTTTAGACGTAAGGTCTTTGGGGGTTGAGACTTGCCATGGGAATGTGCTGCCTAGCAAGGACTGCCTGATCTTAGGAAGGCTCTTGAGACATAGTTGTGATTAAACACTGCATCAACCGGTGAAAAACACATAGTTCCTCACAAATGCTAAATAAAAAAGGGTCAGGGAGACAACTCAAACACCGGACCATGGATCCTCCCCACTGCCCAGCTATTGCCTCTGTCCCTGGCCCTGTTTTGGACCATCCTTGCTGCCTCCAAAACATATCTCCTGTAAACAGACACTAAAATTTTGAGCCTGTTTCATAACCTGGTTCTTCCTCAGGATGCCTTTACTCAGCCAGTGTGTCCTCCCGGGAGCCATGAGTCCTCAAGGAGTGAGAATATGCAGTGGGGATGGGCAAATTACAGGTCTAGGCTTAAACAAACAGGTTATGTTCATTTAAATTTGTATGCAAATGATTGGAGAAGACTCCAGGCAAAACCTCTGCATGGAGGCAGACACTCGCAAAGTGGCTATTGCGATGACAAGATGTTTCTTACGCCAGCAGAGCCCCTCATTCAGCACAACCTTTTCTGTGACGTGCTGTCATTGTCACCAGACAGTGGTGACACTGCTTTAAAGCTCCTGCCTTCAAACGCACGCAGCTGCCATCTGAGGGAGACAATAGCACAAATCAGATCACATTTGATTGCAGTACCTATCTTTAGCTCGTTGCAGGGGCTACTAAAACCAGAAGAATTAGGAAATTGATAAACGTTGCATCACACTATCCACGCAGTATCAGAGTAAAGGCATAAACATTGGCTGGCAACCCCGTTCTTTCTGAAGACTGTGGCAAATCTCCTATGTGCTCTGAAGAACTCAGACACTCTGGATTAGCAACAGCATAGTGCTATCTATTTTAACAGTCTGTAGAAAACATTCAGCAATTTGGATGAGAAAGAGAGGGTGAAAGATCTCTGCTTATCAGAGTAACAAAAGCATAAATAATTACAGCAGATTGATCGGCTCATGAGCAGCGTTTTCCAAAAAACACCAGAAGTGCCAAGGCAGATTAATCAGTTTTGTTTCACTTAAACATGTTTCAGAAAGAACTTGATGTGAATGAAACCATGTGAAGCCAGCAACACTTCTGGGAGCCTAGGAGAAAAACGGAGCATATTTTTTCAGGATGGGAAGGGAAAAGAGGATTGTATTTATGGTCTACAAGTTTCCATGTTACTTGACTACATAACAGATTCAACTATGTGTGGTGGAAATTTTTGTACGGCCTCCCCCAGGAGGTTCCTGCCTGTTTTGGCAATGTGCGCAACACATTGCCACTGAATCATAGAATCACAGAGTGGTTTAGGTTGGAAGGGACCTTAAAGATCACCTAGTTCCAACCCCCTGCCCTGGGCAGGGACACCTCCCACCAGCCCAGGTTGCTCCAAGCCCCGTCCAGCCTGGCCTTGAACCCCTCCAGGGATGGGGCAGCCACAGCTTCTCTGGGCAACCTGGGCCAGGGGCTCACCACCCTCACAGCAAAGAATTTCTTCCTAGTGTCCCCCACACCGCTCCCATCGCTTTCGTTCCTTGAGCAACACTGACCAGTTCTGGAGCTGTTTGCACTTATAGAGGCATTCCTGAATTACTCACCATTGGACTATCTGGGCTGCATGTTATCCATGCCACAGACACCAAGTGTGGGTACGTTGAAGGGTATGTATTAGCTCAGACAGTGCTCCACAGAAATAAAGGCCGGTTTTGGCGCATCTGACTCGTTGTGGTGCGTGGTTGGCATTAATACACGTGTTGGACCCAAGCTGGTCTCTCAGAGGGCTCCTTGGCTTTTGAAACTGGGGTCATGGTGCAGGCAGCCGAGGTGGGGTCAGCTGTTGGCTGTAACACATGCTTGCATTTCAGATCCAGTAACTCTGGAGCTCTGGGCTCATCTTAGGATCACAGAATCGTAGAATCATTTAGGTTGGAAGCGACCTTTAAGATCATCGAGTCCAACCATCAACCTAACACTGCCAAAACCACCACTGAACCATGTCCCTCAGCACCATGTCTACACGTCTTTTAAATACCTCCAGGGATGGTGATTCAAAGGTCTTCCTGACCTCTGAGGTCTCCAGAGGTCACTAAGACCACCAAAGATACATTTTGCAGATATTTCAGAGCTAAAAATACAAGACTGAGAGTTTTCAAGAGACTGTTAATATTAACGCCTCTCTTCCAGCATGGCATGAAGTAAGAAACAATGCAAAATCCCATTCTGCACTGTCTGTTACTCAATGCATACACATTATACCGGACTATTACCATGATTCATTTCCTTTGTCACCCCTTCCTCTCTCATTTGATGTATTTTGTTTTGTGCTACGCAGTGGCATGGAGCAAGCATAAAACGCCCCTAGTGAATACAGGCTGACTGATGTGGTGGAAGAAGAAGGTTATTGCAAGGACTGGTAGAAGTTTAGGCTGCAACTGCCGCGTAGATGGTACCTGCCTCCGCAAAACAGTATGGATGATAATAAGGAATAAATAAATGTATCTGCTACACAAGATGTGCAGTTTGGGGGTGTTTGTGTCCTACAAAAATAAATGAAATGGTTTGGAAATAGCGTGAAGAGCTATGAAGATGGAAGACCGCTAATGAACTATGAGCTACTTCTTAAATCACTTACTGGAGTCCTTCAGCTCTGGCAGCAAATTCAGCTGCCAGACCGAGCTAGAAAGGCGAGCTGAACTGCTTAGAAAGGGCTATGATTAATCTCAGGTGGGACTTTATCTAGTGTTCAGGGCGAGGGAAAGGGAGGCAGAACAACAGCTTTATGTTTCCTATTCTGCAAGGTGAATTGCTGTGTGAAAATTGAAAGGTCTGCACCGGCAGAGCTATCTTGGCACAGGGGGTCCTAGAGACAAGCGAGCTTTCCTGCTGGCTCACCTTAACAACAGATTCTGTCGTGAACACGGAAGTTCAAAACCTTTGCGACTGTATTCAGCAGAGGTGTAGACCTCCGGGCTTACCGAAGAGCCGCCGTGAGCTTGTGAAGCCTAAGGAGAAGGCAGCGCTCGGTAGGAGCGTGAGCTCCCCGTCCATCAGTCTCCAGTGCATCATAAGGCACCGACGATCAGCTATCATCTGCTAATCATTTCCACAATTATTAGGTAGGGGTGAACGCTCCTAATGCTTTCTTCCTGTGGGGCAATTTTGGAACTGGCTTTGTTGCTTATACAGATATAGTTTTATTTTTGGCAAGAAAAGGACTAACCTGTTTTGTGCTTAAACAAATGACATCTGCCGTGCAGCATGCTAAACACCAGCCGTGGAACGCAACAGATTTATGAGTTACACAGATTCCTCTGTTTCTTCAAAGTTAGTCACTGGCTGTGCAAAAGGGTAGCTCAGAATCCATTATTTTTTTCAAATAATTCTTATAATTGGATTATTCCCAAAGTGAATTACTCACTAAAAGGTTCCCTCCCTTGCGTGAGAGTACGCTTTTCTTCTGCTTACTGCCAGTGAATAAGCCTCAGGAAAATGTATGAATCTTAAAGGGAGTGAAGGAAAATGAGAAAGAAGCTCTAGCCAGCTAGTTTGGATCCAGACTTCAAACAACCTGAAATCCGAGCACGTTTGGATTCAGGATTTTCATGCACGCTCATCCATTGTAGGCAGTATTCCTTTATTTGAAAAAGAATAGAGGCAATTTAGACTAGAAAATGCTTTCTTGGAAACTATTTTTAAAATGACCCTTAAGGAAGAGTGAATTCTTGCTGCGCAATTTGCAAGATAAGTGCATTTGAAGCAATTCACTGATAAAACAGCATGATGAAAGGTGGCAGCGAGTGACTGACTTCACGCTAGCCCGCAACGTCAGAAACAGCTCAGGTAGCTATAAATATATTATTCTAGAAGAATAAATATAAGAGAGACTTAATTTGTATAGACACCATTGTTCCTCCAGTTGTGCACACAGCTGAGAAATACTGGAAACGAAGAGTCAGGAGAGGACAACCACCCCAGGGGAGAAATGTTCCCAAAAAACACAGCCCAAGCCATCTCGCTTTGGGCAAGGTGGGAGCAGCCAGGGAAGAGATCACAAGAGACCAACAAAAATAAAGGCCGGTGCGTGTGGATTCAGGTGTTCCAGCTCACCACATCACTACAAGGGGTGGGCTCCAGCCATACAGCAGCTCCTGGGACAGGGCGGCTTCACAGCCGGGCAGGCGACACTGGTTACAAGTGCCATCAAAAATGGTGCGAGATCACATCACGTGTAGGAAACAGGCTGACTCCACTTTTGGAAGGTTTCTGTAAGGAATCAGCAGGGCCATCGCTGCTTCCCTCTGACAGGGAGGGAGTGCTGCTGCTCTCCAGCTGCCCCAGCTGGGATGGCACCAGAACAGGAGGAGACCGACTCATGCCACTCTCTAAAAACCAGAAAGCCACTTATCTAACCCCAGATTTCTATGAGGAGTGACTTCGGGTATTTGGAGATCTGTTTAGCTATGTACCACTTGCCTGGTGAGTTCCTCTAAGTGTTAATCGTGCCACCGGGTGATCAGCAGAGGTGTCACAGCCCACAGCCCAGACATAAATAGCTGGGACACGGGACAGTCACCCTTCACAGATGGAAGTCGTGGCTACCACTTGTCTGCTATTGTACAAGGAGACCGCGATTTGACGTGTTCGGCTTTCACGCCTTGCTCGCAAGGTCACCCTTCCTTCTGACTCAGTGAATTTCTGGAGCCGATTGATTTTTCTAAAGTGCAGCCTTGCACTAAGCAGATTGGCTTGATTCCGTTTATTTGGGACTTTTTTTCCTATTTGGGAGTTGCCTTCATTCAAGCTGCGATCTGGTGACCTTTAAAAAGACCGCACGCTACGCAGAACGAGATATTTGTTTTGCCTCTTGACGCCTTAGTGGAGACAATCCCATGTCACTTTTTCCCTCGGTGTCATTGCTGGTCTAAGCACAGTCCGACCCCGGCTGCTCATTCACGTCTCCAATACATGCCTTCATTTGTGCGGATACACCAAGTAAGGGTGGTCTGGGAAATCCAGCCAGTGAGCTGAGCTCCCACCACTGAGGTTTTGTGGCCCCACAAATAATTGGCAACGCAGTGCGGAGGTGAGGCTGGGGGTAGGAGCTCCTCCCGCTCGCACGGCAGCTCAGAAATCTGTAGTAGCAACAGAACCTGAGAGATCAAAAGCTCCTTTCAGGCTTTTCAGGAATACCATCGTACGCTGCACTCTGTGCGCCACACCGCAATGTGACACGACCATCCCATCAAACAGTTGGACACGACTAAATTTAAATTTGAAATCCACCAGGAGATATGCTACTGAGTTACCACCTTATTAAGTCCGAAGTGTCAAATTTCTGCCTTTCACAGACAGAAGATTATTAAGTTTACAATTCCTTGGAGTTTCAGCCCAGCGTAGGAGGCCTGAGGGCACAGACAGCCCTGTGCACCAAATGGAGCATGGAAAATACAGAAGTTCTCTGCAGACAGTCCCAAAATCGTCGTACAAGTTAAAGGAACCTTTCTCTTTGACTGATTTCCAGAATTAGAAAGCAAAGCTCTGATTCCACCCTGGAGGATTTGTTCAAAAGATAGAGAATGTCAAAATCAAACTGATTTACTAGAGAGCAGATTAATGGGGAAAGACCACGGATAACAGATAGGGGAGTTCATCGATCAGACACGGGGAAAAAATACACTGCTGAAGGAATCCTTTCTTGTGCTGAGGAGAGGGAGACAGACAGACCTTGCAGCTATTATTCTCTCCTTTAAGCACAAATAATCCAGTGTCAAGATATGCGAGCAGGGTAGTTTTCAGCCACGAACCTCTCCAGAGAACTGAAAGCTGCCCTTAGGAGATGACTCTCAAACTCCTCCTTAAGTTTGGCTAACACAACAGAACATAGAGCAAACAGAGCCATGTAAATTTTAACAGGAGACTAATTAGGTATAGCACCTTAGAGCCCTGTGTATGCATCAGCAATTTGCCTCTTACAAATTCCTACTTTCGAACTCTTTCTGTGACTATATTTTTTTACTGCCTATGGCTTTGCAGATTTGTGTGTGCTGATGTATACGTGTACATACCTGTGTATATGCACGCCCACCCTTTTTTAGAGGCAAACTTCACATTCATCATGCATGTACTGTGATGGAATAGTGACAAGTACAGCGTATTCCTGGAAACCACTTCAAAACATAGATATGAATGACATGAATGTGACTGGGAGCAGTCAGCACGGATTTAGGAAGAGGAAATCATGCTTGACAAATCTGACAGCCTTCTGCGATGAAACAACTAGCTTGGTGGATGGGGAGAAGAAGTTGACATTGTTTAAACTTGACTTTACAGAATCACAGAATCCCAGACTGGCAGGGGTCGGAAGGGACCTCTGGAGATCACCCAGTCCCACCCCCTGCCAGAGCAGGGTCACCCACAGCAGGGGGCACAGGAACGCGTCCAGGCGGGGTTGGAATGTCTCCAGAGACGGAGACTCCACCACCTCTCTGGGCAGCCTGTGCCAGGGCTCTGCCACCCCCACAGGAAAGAAGTTCCTCCTCATGTTTAGGTGGAACTTCCCATGCTCAACTTTGTGCCTGTTACCCCTTGTCTGTTGCCGGGAACCACTGAGAAGAGCCTGGCCCCATCCTCCTGACACCCACCCTTTCAGTATTTATAAGCATTGATGAGATCCCGCCTCCGCCGTCTTTTTCCAGACTGAAGAGACCCAAATCCCTCAGCCTTTCTTCATAAGAGAGATGGTTCCAGTCCCCTCAGCATCTTGGTAGCCCTTTGCTGCGTCCTCTCCAGCAGTTCCCTGTCCTTCTTGAAC
>VWZL01002132.1:73159-96205 GCA_013396915.1 Stercorarius parasiticus | reverse complement strand
TGGGAGACCGTGTCGAACGCCTTGCTGAAGTCAAGGTAGACCACATCTACCGCCCTCCCCTCATCTATCCATCCAGTCATGCCATCAGAGAAGGCTATCAGATTAGTCAGACATGAGTTCCCCTTGGTGAATCCATGTTGAGTACTTCTGATAGCTTTCTTTTCCTCCACGTGCCTTGAGGTGACGCCCAGAACGAGCTGTTCTTTAGTTAGACTTTCGACAGTGTCTCTCATCACATCCTCATAGACAGACAAAGTACAGGCTAGATAAAAGGACGGTGAGGCAGCCTGAAAACTGGCTGAACAACTGGGCTCAGAATCACAAAGTCCAACTGGAGGCCAGTCACTAGTGGTGCACCCCAGGGACTGGCACTGGAGATAAGACCTGGATAATGGGACAGGCTGCACCCTGAGCAAGTTTGCAGTTGATAAAGTGGGAGGAGATGTTGATAACACCAACAGTTGCACCGCCATTCATAGAGGAACCTCGACAGGCTGGGGAAATGGGACAACAGACACCTCATGAAGTTTAACACAGGAAAACAGAAAGTCCCGTCCGTGGGGTGGGACAGTCCCAGACACCAGTACATGCTGGAGGCCAACTGGCTGGAGAGCACAACACCCCTGAAAGGTGACTAAATATTATGCCCACAGTAAAGGTAGAAAAGCTGAAGCAGAGCAAGGACAGCAAAAGGGCGTCTGGAGACTCCAAAACAGGACGAGTCTTGACTCTCCTGCATTAATACCTAGACAATTTCCCTCCATTAACTGGATATCAGAGAGACTTCTCTTTTTTCTTTAAATGTGTTATCTAATCAGTAAAAGAATGAGAGTGACTGCTTAAAAATTCCAAAACAGACTGGTAGGAATGAGGGGGCGACATGACCTGAATTTCTACTGAATCTATTGGTCTCTCAAAGGGCCTTAATCCAGGATCACGATCACCTCTCTTGCCATTAACTGGACCTTTGCTATTGACTCTGTTCTGACCAGGCCACTTTAATGAGGAAAACAATATTTTTTTCTTTCCTTTCCCACAGATGAAGACTGGCATACATCAGAAGGGATGTTTCACAAGGACACAGAAAGCATTCAAGTTAATAATTTTATTATTTCTGGTAATGGGAACAACTGCTTTTGAACTGGATCAGTGTAATACGCGAGATAGACCTGAGAGCATTTGACTCTGCTTTCTATGGTATTGAGTTACTTAGGACATAGCTATTACGGCTTAGATTAGAGAAACATTAACAGAGACGAAACCATCCAAATGGCTAATTTCTTTTTGATATAACAATTGATTTTTCTGGAACTATCGAGAGTCCAGTTGTAACTTGCATGTTTCTAATTTTGTTTGCACCTCAGAGGGAGCTGGAGGAGTTTGCTGGATGAAAGTCTATCTTAAACACGAAAAATCAGCACCGCAAACTTTCAGTGACATAAAATATACAGGAACTCAAACACTTGACTTTTACTGGTGGAGGGACCCATATCACAAGCATCTTTGAAAATCTCCCAGTAGTTGCTGCTTTTGCTGGTGTAAACCCAAAATTGACGGGATGCCTTCTATTTGCTGCATATTTAAGTGAGCAGCACGAAGAAGAAGCAGGATAATAATCTTCATAGACGGCTTTAACTGCTCTCCTGTTGCAGTCCTCTGAGCTTTGTTTGTTATGATTCTGCATGTTTTCCCGTTTGCTTCGCTCTCCGAGTCCCAGGAGAATCCACATTCCTCTACAAAAAAGCACAATGCCTTGGCGCTGGAGCCCGGGGGCAAGGCTAGGTTAGCCCTTACTTTCACATCTTTGCCAGTACAGGGAATTTACTGGTTTGCACAGCGCTTCCCCTAACGCCCTTGCAGCCTGATGAATTGCAGAGGGCTCGGCAGGAGCAGAAGGGCTGGGCTTCGCCATCCCAGCCTTTGGATAGCAGGAGCCAAGAGGTCCTTCAAACCATGAAGGAGATGCCTAAAAAAGGAGGGAATGGAAGAAGCAACATCTACCTGAGCCAGTCAGAAGCACTTCTTCTGCAAAGGAAGGCATCATTTATACATAACCAGGTCAGGCCTGGCGGATAAAGGTTGCGAAAGGGAGGGACTCTTTTTCTATGGATCTTCAGATCATCCACCATTTTGGTTCCCGTTCTGACTAGGGCTTTTATGGTCATAAAACGCTGTAGCTAATTGTGCTGTAAGAATTTGTATGAACAGCATGCCACCGCATTAAATGGTATTGTGTTCCTATGTATTTCTATTCCAAATGCAGTTGACTTGTGAAGAGGCTTAAGAGTCCTTTAGGGACTTATCCGTGTTGGTTTTGCAGAGAAATACAATGAGAGATTTCATGCAACTCTTTTGAGTGCAGATTTTCTCAATACTGTGATATGGTCAATTAATTTTTAAAGCAGACACTAATAGAGTTTGCCTGTAAACTAGATGTTAGTCTTAGGAGAATAAATAGTGACAGATTTTTTTCAATTAACCCAAGAGCAGCACAGCAATTTGTGTATCAGTATTAGCGGTTGTGTTGCGCGTCCTCTCATGTCTGAATCATTCTTCTGCTTTTCAGTTTCGATGTCTGCAAAAGATTTCTAAGCACTCGCTGGTCCAGATAATAAACAGAGCATTAGCTTGGAAGGAAAAGTTGGATTTTATTCCAAGTCCCTTATCTGCTCTGTTGTGTTGTTAAGCTCTCCTCTTCTTTCAGTTTTCAAAGATATAGCTCCCTAATGGACATTATTATCTGCTGACATTTCTGAGTAAGAATTTTTTAGTATAAAAGGGTTATTACAGTAAATGCAGGAAAGTATATTGATTAACGTTATCTTCAGTAGATCCAAGAAGTAAGGGTGCTGGTAAGAAAGCTCCCGAGTAATTCAGCCAATCCTCATTACTATTCCCACTAGTATTACTGCAAAAGAACCTGCCCAACTAGGGGCCTATCAGTTCAGAAGAAATAAAAAGAGCCTCATTCTGATCTTGAACCTACAGTTCTGTATTGCCATAATTCTATCAATTTAATTCTTGTTACCCCTTACTTAGTGTACACCGGCATCAAGCAAATTAGGAGGAGAATGTTATCTGCCACGTCCCACGTTGTTTTGCAAAGACTGCCAAATCAGAAGAAGGTGGTGAAGGAAATATGTCTACAGACACTATTTAGCTGGTGGTGCCTCTGTTGCGTGCACTACGATGAATACAGTAGATATTATTGAAAGCACATAGGGGAGAAATTAATTATAAACAATTATAGCCATTAGTATACCACTATTACGCAACTTTTGTGCTAAAAGTTTTTTAAATTCTTTTGCCTTTGGAAAAAAAATGCATCCCTTTATGAAAAGTTCACGATAGCAATTTCAGAGCGCATAAGAAAAACATGAAAAGAAACCTAAGCAGCAAATCTCATTTCCAAAGGTCTTGCCAAACATTGCCAGGATCCTAGGGTCTTAATCTAGCCTTAAACATCCACAGTGCCGACATCTACATGTAAAATACTCCCTGTAGGCTCTCCTTCTACTCAACAGGGAGAAACAGTCACTTGTAAGTTGTGACACATCTGGCATATTTTCAGTATCTATTTTAGAATGAGCTGAAGTGTCCATTACTCTCCCACTGATGATTAAAGCCGATTAGATGATGAGATCATATGTGTAGGTGTGTCCGTTTGGTCAGATGAGGCCCACCTTTTAATATTATTTTTGAAAGGGGAATGTGGAGAAGTAGCAAACTTGTTTGAATCCATAACACTGACTCACTCATTAGCATGGGGAGCAATCTACGTTGTCCTTCACCAGGAAGCCCCAGTCGAAACATTTCTCTCTACAAAAACAAGGAGTTTTGGACAGTCTGTTCCACCAACCAAGCATTTGACTTCTCCAGGCATACATATCTGCTGCCTCACTTACAATACAGAGCTGGCGAGATGCTAATATAAGATGCAAGGCAGGTTTGCTGCATCCTCCTCAATTCCGTTTCAGGGTCAAGAATAGCCAAGACCAAAGAATTACAAATCCTAAAACAGTTCAGAAATTCAGTTCAGTGGGTAAGTCGGTGATGAGCATGTAGCTTCAGGTACTTCCCATGTATACAAAAGCACTCTCTCCGGATTTTGATGGCCACTGTATAAAACTACTGAGTAGCCTCAGACATCCAGCCCAACCACCTCTTACACAGTCCTGCAGATAATGGATATAGGGAGAAGTCTTGCATCAGTGACAACATAAGGTTTGATATCTTGTGATTCCACTGGACTAGAAAAATGGGATTCCAGCTCTCCAGCAGGGAACTGATCAATTCCTTCTAACACTTTGACACTAAAAACATGGCATTGTAGATGGAATTTCTATTTTAGGCTTTTTTTCATGGGTTTCTACGATGTGTTAGTTATAAATTATCACCCCCTTAATGGCTTGTACAGCTAGACCCAGGGTGCTTAAGACAACCATATTACCAGCAAAGGACAAAATTTTACAACTCTCAGAAATTTTCTGTAGGCATCCCCTGTTCAAATATACGGCACAGTGTGACATGTTCAGAGTGATCCCGGAGTTCCAGCTCTTCTCCCTAGCCTCCAGCTAAGAGTTACAGATGAGAAATGACAAAGGAAAACTCCTGCCCCAGATCTGGCACCCGGTCAGCGACCTACAGCCTGGCCCTTGCCGCGCTGTTGAAGAGCATCCAGCAAACGCAAAGGATGGTAAATGCAAGACACCCAGAGCAGTCCCACTGCTGCTAGCAATGTTCACCTCTTGCTAGGGATGGTGCTCCCTTATTTCAATCAGGTCCCTACATTTTATTCAGGTAAGAGGTAGGGTCAAAGGATGCATCTTATTCCATTAGCCAGAAGATTAAAATGGATTAAAATTGAAATAATTGGAAGAGTTATACAGGAAAAGTCCTGTGTGACCCACACTGGAAGGTTCTTAGATGTATGTCTTTCTTTTACTGTTATCTGGATCTCTCTTATCTACTGTGAAGGTAGACACCAAGATCTCCAGCTGCTTAACTTGTCAGGGGCCTCCAACTTCCATTAATTTTTCCTTTCTAAAAAGTCCTAACCATTGATTTTCCACAGAAAAGACAACACGGGACTAAGTAACACGGGTGATTAGTTCTCTCCTTCATCTCAAGCTTTCTTCACTATTTTGATCTTTTGCAACTTTGTGAGGATAAAGTGGTAGAAATTTGCTTTTCAAGGAATATATCAGACTGTCCCTACCTAAAGTTGGGAACGAAATGCTTCGGTTCAGTCCCAGTTCCTACCTTCATCTCCCTCTAGTACATAATTAACCCAAGGGTGGGAGGAAAGATTGAGAATAATGTGGAGCTGATTCACTAGCAAAAATATAGAGTATTACTGCATGCATCAGTGGAATTAAAGAAGAAATTAGTCTGCGATCACTTGTAAACAGATCCAGTCAGACATGATTGTTGCATGAATGGGAATGCATAAATTAGGCTTTGCCAAAGGTTACTAGTAATTTATAGGTTTCGCTTTTTGGAAGCTCCAAGCACGACACTACTTACTTGTATTGTTTACTGAACACGTATGCTTAACCGGGCAGTCACAGTATCTAAATGCTACCTTGTCTCTCAAATATATCTTGATTGATGAGCAACTCTGAGGTGTCATAGGCCAAACACTGCTTTTGAAGTTGGAAAACATCTGTCGATTGATGCTTGCCTGAGGAGCTGTCATAGGGAACATGGAAGAAAGAATAATTGTCATAACATGCCTAATAGTGAAATGTGATGTGTTTCTTTTTCATCATTTCCAAAACAGAGTAAACTGAAAGATGGTTGATGACACAGCATTTAAGTATGGATAGGCTTTTTCGACATGTGTGTGGAAATAACTGATGACTTTGATTTAAAAAAGACTGTAAATAAGTAAAAGAACTAAAAGAACGAAAAGAAACACAAAACAAGTATGTTTGGATCCCTTTGATCCCTGGCAGTCCCTGAGGAATTCCACAGCTCTGCCCTGTGTGGGGTGCTGACTAAGAGCGTAGCTCTAACTATTCCTTGAATGTGAACCCATATCATGTTAGACTGTCATCTTTTTTATAGCTTAGGAGCTTAGCAAATCAAAATCATTATCTTATCAGGAGCCGGATGGAAGACCTGTTTAGTGGAAGCAGTAGTTTAGATTTGAAAGATGGCATTCTTCCCTCGCACCTACAAATGCCTCGGCTTTGTGCTAAGGAGGTCTTGTGCTTTCCTAAAGTTGAGAAGAAACAAATTGTGATCATTTGTTAGCCCCACCAAGTCATGGTGATTGGCTCTCTTCCAACGTGAGCATCTACTCTGCCCGTATTTCAGCAGGGTGTGAAGTCTGCCTCTGAACTTCCCCTCTGATCTCTATTTACTGTCTTCAAACACCTCCTTCCCTCCTCTCATTTGCCATACGCTTGACTCGATGGCCTTCAAGCCATAAGGTTGGAGGTTTTTCTTGGACCGCCTCATTGTTTGCTTTGACTTCACTTAATTACGAACTCCACCACGACTAGAGTTGACTTTGCACTAAACTCTCTCATCCATCCTTATTTTCTGATTCCCCTAACGCCAAATTTGAATACTTTTTCTTTATCTAGAGTCACAATTTGGGACAAATGGGTTCTCTACTGCAGTGATCTCATCTCCTATCTGGGAACATGGGTTTTACATTCCATGTACACCTGAAAAGATCCGTACGTGAAGTCACTTAACTTGCAGGTATCATCTGGTGCAGAGGGCAAGACAAAGGAGAGCATCAGCAAGCCATTGTGGGGCAGCATGAGCTAAAACATGAGGAAGATACACTAGAGAAGCAGATACCATTGTCAAAGTAAATGAAGCTCCTTCACCCAAGTGAGAGGAAGGGGAGCTGACAGGACCCCGGCAACCTGGATCTCCCTTGCCTATGCAGCCAAATTAAACCCTGTAAGTAAGGTTTTCCAGAGCATAACTTTTTGCCCGAAGAAACTGCGTGTCCATCGTCCCACTGCTGCCTTCACGAGCACTGACTGGAGGTTACGGGTCAGGAACCTTCACTGCTCCTGTCACAGCTGCTGCCGCATTACTGAAGACATCAGCGGCAAATGGAAGACAAAAATGATGTGCTGCTTTATGGAAAGTTCGTTGCCTTGTGCTAGATGAGGGCATGTCTTCGATGTGCTCATCTTCTGTGTCTCTTCTTTAATAGCAGGAGAAACATGCTGCTGGAAACACTGTCATAAATCTTAGTGCAGTCGTCGTGGAACAAGAGCTGATATCATGTTGAGCTGAATGTTTTCACTCACATAAACAACAGGAGGAAAACTTACCTCAGGGCAAAGAACTGAATTCAACCCTGACGCACAGTGACAACTCGATTTGTTAATGAGTTTTTAAGGTATTTGGATAATGACAGATAGAAAGTCCCAATTTCTACTATACTTAGTAGCATTGAATTGGGTTCTTGAGAATACTATTTGCCATCAATCTACATATTTAGACATTTAAATACTTAAATACACTTTTAAATTCTTTTTTACCTGTCCCTTACTTGCCCCAGCTCATGTTCTTTCTACAGGGGGTTCAATACCCTTCCTCTTCTTTTCCTATCTAACCTGAGTCCCTGGCTGCTGCCTGCACCCACCATCTCCTCCGCTCCTGTCTGGAGGAGGAAGTCGGCACAACGCTCCCTGGGAAGCCCAGGCAAGGCAGCCTCTCAGCAGCAAACTCACCTCTTCCCAGCACGGCAAGAGCTCCTCTTGCCGAACACGGCATCCCTGACATCTCAGACTCCGGTATCAGCCAGGCCAGGCTGCCCGGCGCTCACTGGGCTCTGCCGAAATCAGCAGGCTGTGAAGTACAACGGAACACGGCCCGGCTCCCAGGATTCATGACATGAGGTGCGCTGTGGCTGGTACGATGTACTAATGTGAATTAGGAGCATGACATCTACGTGACGTCATCTGCAAGAGCGCTGGGGAAGCAGCGGTGGTGCACGGCACGGCTCTGCGGCCCCAACGTTATCACTTGGACCTTCCTTCTCCCTTGGCATTGCCAGCAGCTACCTGAAAGTCTGGATCATCACAGACCCAGCACAACGGCTCACCAGTTCAGTCCGTGTGGTGTGTGATACGGGGCTGCCCTGTTGGGTCATTCTAGGTCTGTTCCACAGGAGGAAGCTCAGGAAAACCATGCACCATCTGAGATCCTTGAAATACAATTTAAGAGGTTTGTATGTTGTCCTGGGCCTTGGTGCAGGGATGACTTATTTTCAATAACTTGCCAAGCCTACAAGTCAGGTATTATTGGCTGTGTATGGACAAGGAATGTGTGTGATGGATGGGGAAATGGCAGAGGGGAAGGGGAGGCAGGGAGACTACGTAGAGTCCAAGGGAAAACAAGCGCCTCTACTCCATGTGCAATGTCAGCAACCTGGCATCAGCAGTGTCGCTTCCATGAGTAATGGCTTCAAGATGGGGGGGCATGTCCTGGCCTCTTAAAAAGAATTGAAGTGTTGTGTTATCTTTCCTACTTTATTATTCAAAAAGCCAAAAATGTTCATTTCTTCCACCCTGGAGGTGTCTGCAGCCTCCCCGCAGCTGGTTTCTCGATGCACTATGGGATGTAAAATAACAGCTCGGGGAGCAGCTGGGAGGAGCCGCTTCCTCGACGGTTTCTGACTGTTCCAAAAACAGCGGCCACAAGCCGTGTATTCTCACAGGAGGCATTTCTGCCCGCACACCATTCACCCACACTCCACTCACTGTGGCAAGGCAGGTCAGCTCAGGAGTCTCAAACTTCTAAAAGCCTTCTGAAATGAAGTTTCTCCCGCAGTTCCCCCAGCACGCCGCCGTGCCCGCAAGGCGTGCACGCAGGGTCAGCTCCCTCTGCCAGTGACCTCCACTCTTGATTTCCTCCTCTTGAGCAAGAGGCAGGAAGCGCAGAGCCCTGACACCCTCTCTGGAGGACTCTGTCTTCCATGGGCCTCTTCCCTTTAACTAGACTAGAGCTGCACTTTCCAAAAAGCCGATTTTAAGACCGATGGTGAAGTCTCGACCCACCTGAAGTGAAGGCAACAGAAAATGTGAAACCAGGGGGCTATTTACTTGTAGCACAGTCAAATTTAATCACGCATGAGACATCCCCACTGACACGGATGTTTCTTATTGTAGCTAAGATTCAAGCTATAATCTTTAAATTAAATGCAATTTTTTATACCGGAACACAATCACCCTATTAAATACATCCAATAAAAGAATAAGCCAAGCACATGCCATACACATCTGTTTAAACTGCCATCCATCAGTCACGTCCAGAAGGCAAAATGAGCTCTTTGCCAACTAATTACAGACCAAATATCACTCTGGAATTACTCATCTACCAGTTTTAAATAAGGAATGAACTCTGAGGAAATTGTGAGCAACCAGCACCAAAAACCAGTAAAGTCCACCGAATAAATCATTCCCGATTAATTTCTTGCTCAGTACTATTCTAGTGCCAGGGATGAATAGTTGGAAATCGGAAATAATTAGTGAAGAACTTTAGGATAAAAGATTTTTTACTTGAAAGCCATTTTGGAGTTTCTTAACCATGGGTCTACCCAGGGAGCAGATCTTGCTACGAATGCTTTGCGAGAACTTTGATTTTTATTGCATTCTAATGTGATTTTAAAGCTCATTAAAGCAACCCCTTCTGTGCTGCCAGCAACGAAAGCCTTAATGTTAAGAGTCCCCTGGAGTCCACAGTGCAGATACGCACCGTTGTTTTTCACTAAGCCCAGCCTCGTAAGGCACCAGCTCCCAGACAGAACAGAAGCTTGCTGCCAGCAGCAACCTGGAAGCCACATTTCTAGATAACGCGCTTGCAACAAAGACACGGCCCTTTCTGTACAAAAATGCGTTAGCCACAGCAAATAAGCAGCTGCGTGTTGCACGCGGTCCCGGGTGTAACACAGAATACGTGCTGAGCACTTCTTAAAACCACTTCTTCCACCTTTTATTTGCCAAGTGTTCAGAGGAGAAACATCCAGGCGACATTACTGTTGCTTATCTATTTGCAATGCAACGAGTGCACCTTTTAAAAGCCATAATTAACTTTCAAATATAATTCCTTTCAAGAAAAAAAAAAAAAAGCCAGCTCTTGGAGCCTCTCTACCTGATCAATGGCTCCATATCAAATTTGTCCAATTTGCAAGTAAAATCGATTGGGTCTTGTTCCTGACTGACAGCATATTCAGCAGAGGATCAGGAAGTCAAATTGGTTGGTTTTTATTGACTTGCAAATCACCCACTAGTAATAATGATTTTGTGATACAAAAACTAAAATAGATCGCAATGCATTCTCCTGTAGCATATGAATTTTCCATGGAAATTGACAGAATTAAACTTCAGGATCTCATTTACTAATTTAAAATATGTCAGTAAAGGTGGACAGATCTGTTGAGTCAGCAAGGGTGTGGGTTAGGCTTTCTTTGTCTGTAACTGGACCAAAAGGAACAATTGCAAATTTAATTATTGAACGAACTGCTTGTCCAACAATTCTGCATTTCAGTTAAAGCGTATTATGGATGCCTGAAAAATACATTCAGCTAAAATTTAAGGACAGAATTTTCACGGGTGAAGTTGTAAACTTGTAATGGCTCTTGTTCTCATTGAAAACCAGATATCTGCACTGACTTATACCATAATTCTGTAAAACATTTCATCTCCCCTTTACTATTAATCTTGGCAACCAGTACTACTTTTTTAACCTTTGTGGGTGCAAAGGAGTGCTTGATTCAGCAAGAACCTTAAATGGAAGCAACAAGATCTTTCTTTCATTACATATGTCGCAAAATGGAAAAGGTGCCCTTACGTGAAAGCAGGAGTTATTTCAACTTTCACCTCGGGCAAACAATGTGGCGTAAGCATCTCTGTGATGTGCAGACAACCTGGCGCCCCTGCTGGGGTTAGCTACACTGCGTGGGCTCTGGTCCGGTCTCAGAGTCAGGACATCTCTGCTTGTCTTCAGGTATTCTGTGCTGGTAAAGACCACGTAGGCTGTGGGCAGTGCAACGACATCGCCTACACCCATTGGCACAGCCCCCAACTTGCTTTTGACCATGGCCAGCCAGCCCTTGATCTCAAAAAGGCGTTCTTATGTGGTTTCTGGATCATCTCGTATAGTAGAAAGCCTTTTGGATTTTTCCCTAGGAGGGGAGCGCGTACAAGACAACATGTCCATCATAGTTAGAAGATTCCCAGCTAAGGCCTGGACACCGTGCTGCTGGTGTGGAGAATCTCTTTAACAGCGTTTCTCCTAAAAAGCTAGTGGACCTCTTCAGGACGTGCATAGCTGGTGAAAGCTGTGATGATTTATCAGCTGTGCACAGCGGTGAGGAGATATTTTAGTTTGAAGAACGGCTTTGGAGTGTCCTTCCCTGCCCATCATACCAGACTCCCATAATTTATACATGACTCTAAAGACCACGATGCCCTAGATCCTGGACTTCTGACTGACTCCAGCCCATGCTAGCATGTGTCAAGACGACCCTCATACCCTTTCACTGTATGCTGTGCTGCCAGGCAATCCCCAAGAGCTCGATTTGGGAGCTCCGTCACCAGAGCCACCCCAAGGAGGACTCTGTGTAACAGAGAGTCTTCAGCAGGTATCTAGAGCGTAGGGTAACAGCAGGGACGTTTTCCCATCTCAGAATTGCTCTTGATGTCTCTAGAAATGTTCAGGGCGGACCAACACATGCCTTTTCCCACCAACTATTGGACAATAAACTTGCCATTTCTCCTTGATCGCTCTTCTGAGTTATGTTCCTGAGTGTTGAAAAGAGGCATTTAGATGTCTTCCAAGTGAAGAGATACTCCAGTCAAATTTCATAAATGCAAATGTCAATGTTCCAGCGGTGAGCAATATTGTACAATGACTATCCCCACTGTAAAGCTAAAGTGAGAAACAGTTTACAACCAGCGTTAGTGCTGTCTTTCCCAAAATCATCTTATAATTCCCAACAGGGCAGTTCTCGTTATGACTGTATGGGAGTGATGCGGCTCATCTGGTCTGTTTGGATTGTGAAGTTCCCCAGGTGCACAGAGTTCTGTCTACGTCCCCTCTCAGTACTTTGGCACCTATTTCTACTCAAGACAAACCCAAAAATTAGGCAAAGGAGCACACGGACCCCAGGGATGCCTGATCAGATCAGCGTGTGCTCTCACAGCGTGCCTAATGCTCCAGCAGCCTACTCATAAAATACAGGTGTAACTCCTTAAAACACAGGAGGAAAGAGAGGCGATGTCAGTGTACCGCTCACCTTTTATATAGCAGCTGCGTGTTACTGCATTCACCTGGGGGCTGAGGGACCTTAAAACCACTCTCAAGAGGTGTGTTTTTCAGTCCCTTTGACCTGAACGCTTATCTCCTACATCCTGGGCAACCTCGTTAACCCTTCAGCTGTGCTAAGAAACATCATCAACGTCTCTTCTTTAACAAGACCAGTTCTTTTCCCATTACTGATTTTGGAGATATACATCACATGCACTAAACTCTGGCAGAACAGAAATAAATGTAAGACCTTCAACATAAGTGCGTAACAAGAAAGCATATATTTTTCTTAATTGAGTAATAGGACCATTAGTGTTAATAAGAGCATTACTGTAGACATTAGGATTTAAAATGTCTCTATACTAAATCACAAGGGTATTTCAGATTAAGATGTGCTCGCCAGACAGTAAATCTTACAACTACTTGCACTTGTGACTGGTGCTAAGGATTTTAAGAAAGGATGAATGTAATTATACTAAGAGCTATTACAATACGATATTCAGAGAACAGACGACACTATACAATGGAGTATATGCTCAGAGGGCTGGAGCCCCTCTGCTGTGGGGACAGGCTGAGAGAATTGGGGTTGTTCAGCCCGGAGAAGAGAAGGCTCCAGGGAGACCTTATAGCGGCCTTCCCGTACCTGAAGGGGCTACAGGAAGGATGGGGAGGGACTCTTTATCAGGGAGTGGAGCAATAGGATGAGGGGTAACAGTTTTAAACTGAAAGAGGGGAGATTTAGATGAGATAATAGGAAGAAATTCTTTGCTGTGCGGGTGGTGAGCCCCTGGCCCAGGTTGCCCAGAGAAGCTGTGGCTGCCCCATCCCTGGAGGGGTTCAAGGCCAGGCTGGACGGGGCTTGGAGCAGCCTGGGCTGGTGGGAGGTGTCCCTGCCCAGGGCAGGGGGTGGCACTGGGTGATCTTTAAGGTCCCTTCCAACCCAAACCATTCTGTGATTCTATGATATCACTATTGCCTGTATCCCACAAATATATATGGAAAAAATGTATGGTTTAGGAATAAAAACAATACTCTTAAAAGCTCAGAAAGAGAGAACTGATTGGCCAAGTTGAGATCTCTGGTGTTGGTCATTTGGGAGTGTGAGTATAACAACTGCAACGATTTCACTTGGTTAACGTGCTTACTTGATGCTAGTGCTAAACCTGTATCTAGATTCTACTGTGCCTATTTTTTCCATATTGCCATCGGACTGCTAAGGACAA
Organism: Stercorarius parasiticus; assembly: GCA_013396915.1. NCBI lineage: Eukaryota > Metazoa > Chordata > Aves > Charadriiformes > Stercorariidae > Stercorarius > Stercorarius parasiticus. The sequence goes on along the minus strand of VWZL01002132.1, from coordinate 82,697 downwards.
ACCTAATTTTAAAAAAAATTATTATCCTATCACTTATCTATTATCTAATAATTTCTAACAAAGTGGTCAAGAAGAAAAGGAAAACTGGAGCCTCCGTAATACTGCCTAGACTTTGTTCATTATGGGAAAAGAAATACGACTAATACTCCAATCTCCTGTTCTGGTGAGTCTGATTGTTCTTAGTGTCTTGCTTCCATAATATATGAGATAAGCTAATCTGTTTAGCACTACTGGAGGATCATCCTTGCAATAACTCTTACACTGAAAGTCATTTATATGCATAGATGTCTCAGTGTGCCTTCCCAATAACTCCCGCGCTATGGCCAACATATAAATATATAAGCTTCTCTTGCTCATTTTGGCCGTCAACAAAGAAAAATGGCAGTAATGACCATTTAGAAAGAACTTCTTTTCACACGTGCTATAAAGTTCGTGGTCTGGGGGAATCAATAAAAACCCCCTTGCACCCTTTTATATTTGCAGGACTAGAGTGGGATTTTTTTGGTTGTTTATTTCACTTTTTTTGTTCTTTCTCTGCTATTAAACCCTTTAATTCCCGGCATCCCCCAGAGCCTCAGCTCAAGTGGGATCCTCATCTAAAATGAAGATGACCTGAATAGATCAGAATCAGTCACCTGGAGAAAAACTAGTTATAATTTTTTAAGAAGAGGAAAAAATCATCAAGATACCTATGTGCACAAAGCTTCACTGTGACTTTGGTAAACAAAACATCTAAAGCTCCACGTGTGGTCACAAAACTATGTCATTGCAAGAACAACGGAGACTTGGTGAGACTGCTCACACACTGGCCTGCTGCCACAGATGGATAAAAGCTCTTCAGAAAGGATGGGCAGGAGAACTGAGAATGAGGGCTGCCATGTGAAGGAGCAGCTCAGCCACATGCAGGGAGCTTCTCTACAGGATGGACAACAGTCAGGTTGGGAGCTTATGGGTCAGGTGTGGAAAAGAAGCCACTAAGAGGAACATTGCGGTGGGAGCGTGTTACAAACCAACCTATCGCAGTAAGGAAGTGGACAAGCCTTTAACCAGCTCTGGATCACGTGCCCTTGTTCCCACTGGGGACTTTAACCTCCTTGATATCTACTGGAAGAGCAGCATGGTGCAAGCAGTTCAGGAGATTTCTGGAGTGCGTCGGGGATAACCTAGAATCATAGAATCAAATCATAGAATCATAGAATTATTTTGGTTGGAAGAGACCATCAAGATCATCAAGTCCAACCATTAACCTAGTGCTGCCAAAACCACCACTAAACCATGTCCCTCAGCACTACATCTACATGTCTTTTAAATGCCTCCAGGGACGGTGACTCAACCACTTCCCTGGGCAGCCTCTTCCAGTGCTTGATAACCCTTTCGGTGTAAAAATTTTGACTGATATCCAACCTAAACCTCCCCTGCTGCAACTTGAGGCCGCTTCCTCTTGTGCTATCGCTCGTTACCTTTGAAAAGAGACCGAACCCCACCTCACTAAAACTTCCTTTCAGGTAGTTGTAAAGAGTGATAAGGTCTCCCCTCAGCCTCCTTTTCTCCAGGCTAAATAACCCCAGTTCCCTCAGCTGGACCTCGTAAGACTTGTCCTCTAGACCCCTTACCAGCTTTGTTGCCCTTCTTCATAGAGGTACTGCATGGGCCAGTCAAGGGTGATACACAGCTTGACCTGTTGCTCAGTACCATGGAACGACTGGTTGGGGATGCAATGATCGTTGGCATGCCTGGCTCTAGTTACCATGAGACAGCAGAGACCTGACAGGCTTTGTTCAAGAGGGCTGAGAGAACTGGCCGATGCCACAGACACAGTAGCAGCCATCTTTGAAAGTTTCTAGAGATTAGGAGAAGTCCCTGATGACCGGGGAACAGCAAATATATCACATCTGCCTTCAGAACACACCAAAAGGATGATTCAGGGAACAGCAGGACAGGCAGCTTAACTTAGAACCCTGGGAAATTCATAGACCAAGTCCTTCAGGAGAAAGGCTCCTTGGAAGCCACGTACAGGCAACTTTAGCAAGGCTTTCATCACTTTCTCCCACAACAGTCTCATACTCATCGGGAGAAGCCATTGAAACTCTCAAGGGCAGGGCTGTCTTCCAGAGAAACCTAGACAGGTTGGAGGAAGGGGTGCACAAGAACCTTACAAAATTTAAAAAAAAACCAAAATCACAAAGCCTAAGTCCTGCCCCTTGAAGGTTGAGTTGGAGATCAAGGGCTGGGGAGCAGCTCTGCTGAAAAGGCCTTAAGGCTCCCGGCAGGTGAAAAGCAAATAGACCAACAGCCTCCTGGTCCGAATGAACAGGAGCAGAGCCAGAAGATCCAGGGAAGTGATCATCCCTCTTCCAGAGAGCACTTGTAGATCATATCTAAAACACAGTGTCCACTTTTGCACGTTCACACATCCCCAATACAAGAAAGAAAATTATAAAGAAAAAAATTATTTCCCCATGGGACAGGCCGCCCAGAGAGGCTGTGCAGTCACGGTCCTTGGAATCCCCAATGGAAAAAGCCTTGAGAAACCTGGTCTGACACCTGGGTGACCATGCTTTGAGCAGGAGGTTGAACTAGAGATTTCCCAAGTCTCTTCCACCCTGAATGATTTTGTGATTCGAATGAGATAGAGAGAACCTCAAACGACACACATCATACAGACTACCCACAATGGTAATGATAAATTCATGCATATTATGATTTGTCTCATCTCTTTTCATCCTTTTTCCCAGACTGCTCTTCTACTGGGGAGCTGAATACCTTCAGTAGCCATGAGCCATCGCCAAACAAAAGAAAGAGAATCACAACACTGAAGATGTGCTTTATGCTTTCCACCACAGTTACACGTTTGTGACCGTCTGTTCTGTGTTTTGTTGTTGCCGCTGGATTTTTTTAATGTTTTTTTTTCCGCTCCCTCCTCCTCCGCCTCAATTTCACATCGACCTTTACACCACCAACCATTTAGTCAAGCAAATTTGTTCCACATCTATAGGCTTCTCCCAGAGTCAAAGCGTAAGTTGAATGGTAATACGATGGTTATACATCGGTAAATGCAGTCCTTGCCATTATGTCTAACTCTGACTGTATATGTATAATGAGTATTTCAATTATGCGGCAACTGGAATTTGAACCTTTTGTGTGTGTATATCGGCACATCAATTTAATGGCCTTTAGCATAGATGCTTCCAGCTTATGAGCCATATACAGAATTGCAAGGAGACGGTTGCAGTCACAGTTAAAGTTACGGCTGGTAGACGAACCATCGCTACTCCGGCATTGAAATTCTCAACACAAACTCTGTTAGAAATATATATATAAGTAGGGGTTGCACAGAATATATCCCTCTCTCCTTTATTTGCATTTCATCAGCATTCCTGAGGTTGACTTAAATCATGTCCCACTTACAGCTTCATAATGTGGAAAACAAAATAAAAATCTAGCTTTTACATTGGAAAATAACATATTATTTTATATTCTTCCCTGCAAGCAGGAAGAAACCTTCCAGTCAATGGTTACAAAGGCTGCTGAGCTGCTCCTGCTGAAAATTGCTGGGTGAACTAATGAGGACATCAGCTGATCTTAGAATTGCTCCTTGAAAGCCATTGATGCAATCAGTGCACAGACTTAAGCTGTGTTTTATACCACGTTATCTACCAGTGGCGATGGCTACAAGCTGCACCTATATTAAATAAGCAGAAAGTAAGGGGTGTATTGTCACGTTGTCGCCACAGGCTCAAAGGAGGAGAGCCTGCAGACCCAATCTTCAGCTTTATTCCAAGAGCACACAATGAAAGTTGCACCAATGTCACTTTTGCAATACTACAACTACAGGCCAGATGTGCACTCAGCTAATCTACTGACGGCTGAAAACTCCTATGAATTACAGCGTCCAGTAGCTCCAAAGAAGCAAAAAGAAGTGGGAATGGTGAGACAGAAGGAAGACAGTCTTCCTCTGCAGTAGAAGGCAGCTGGTTGTGCTGGGACGTCTGAGGACAGCCTTGCTGTCTTTTCGGATGTGCACCCTATGTTGGCACCTCAGAGCCAGGCACACTGGTCCCATGGTCAAGTCTGCTGAGCAGAAGAGCGCAAAATGGTTATTTCACATGAAAAGGCATGGTTTACCGTGTTCAGATCTATTCAGAAATAAAGTCCAAATACGGCCAAATATTCAGATACAAAGTCCTTGAGCCTGCCTGTCCCTTTTGCATCGTTTAAGAATTTTTGTGCAGTTATTTATCCTGATATAAAGTGGATCTGAGAAGACTAGTCTCACGGGAGTCGGGGAGAGCTTTCTATTCCAGTAGAAAGAAACAGATCCTCTGCTGGAGAAGCAGAGGTTTTTTTCGCCTCCCATACATAGTAAGGCCTGCACTGGAACTGTTTACGAATGGATATTACTGATTCTTACCAAGTCGACATTAAAAGTGCATTTGTCCCAAAGTGATGGCTTTGGAAAAAAGACGCAACACATGTTCCCTACCGCAAAATGCCAGTCTTTCCCATCTCAGGAGCTGAACACTGCCATGCCATAATTGATCCCGTCAAGTGTGAGCTTAACCGCTGCCGAGTTCGTTCATTCTGCTCAGCGCCCATTTCAGAGTCAGCTTGGAGCAGCCACTGCCCGAGTTCAGGCAACCCAAAATGAGACGACTCGTAGGCACCAGCGTATCTTCAGGGAAGAGCAACCGCCCGCTCATGTCAGGTTGTTAAAATTAGCCAGACTTAGGGCTTTTGAAATCAGAACTCTCTACCTTCATTTGGTTTGCTAGTTTAGTGTAATTCTGCATCACGTGAGCCAGGGACACCAGCCTCATCACTCCTGGGTGCTGCACAGCTCTGCTCAGCTTCTGACGGGAGAAAACAGGCTTTGGTCCAAATGTCCAGCATGTTTAAATTGTGATTTTAAAAAAAAAAACAGGAATTCACAAGTTGAATATTTTTTTACAGAAGGATGCCATTGTTTTACATTCAATGAAAGCTTTTTAAAATGTTGCATCCTTTTCTTCCTGTCCAGAGCTGGGATAATCCAACCTTCCCAGGCTTCCATTGCCCAGCTTGCTGACTTTTTAAACACAGACTTATTGTTGCTTACCTGCTTACTAGAGTGGAGCTTACTGATCTCTTTTCTCTTGGATTATCATTTTTTAGTAAATGCTTCTCGATTTTGTCCCCCAGAGGAACCTCTTTGCAGCTGAAAGAACAGAAGGGAGAGGTAGAAACACCAACGTCCCTATTTCTTCACAAAGATTTGCTACAGCAATTGCTTTGGATATACAGCAAAATAGAAGCAGAATGAGCAGTAATGTCCTGTATGGTGGCTTGAGTTCTTTATGGAGAAAGTTATCTCCCAACATTTTTTGACATAAATTAAGTGGCAAATAATGATTGTCTGATAATCACAACAGAGCAGACAATTGTAAGGTGCTGGTCATGACTAAAGTTGCATCTTTCACGAGGTTTTCCCAGAATTGGCTAGAAACCCCACACGGACAGTTTTGCCGACCATCTCTTATGGAAGCCAGTGGTGAAGAACCTGCGTGGAAAGGGAAAGGACCCCTGTGCTCAGTGAGTGCACTCTAGTCCTTTCTTCTCTTGTTCTAGTGCTGCCTTGAGACCTTCTGAATCTGCTGCATTTAACCCCAAACAGCAGGAGGAGCAAGGAGTCCAGGGGAAGGCAGTGGGGAAAGAGGCAGTTCATTTTACCAAGCTCCCTGCTTTTCCTTGGATGCTAACATCTTCCCTTTCTTCCTTCATGCCCTACACCATCAAATGCCTTGGGGTGAGCTCTGCAGAGGAGGGCAGCTCAGGCAGCTGGCCCCATCTCCTCCTTCACAGGCAAGTAGGAATATACTGATGCCAAGTAGCAAAAAGCCTTGGAGGACCCCATCTCAGCAGTAACTGTGTAGGGAGGTTGGGGAGACAAGGCTGAAGAAGAGTGGTGTGAGTACAGTGCTGTGTATTTTAATTGTGTCTTCCCTCAGCTCCTGCCTTGCGCTGCTCCTGATGAGCTCTTCGGAGCTCTTTAGTAGTCTCTAACCACTTCTGGAAAGGACCTGATGATGACTCCACATATCGGGATAAGATGTGGCACCAGTCATGTTAACCCATGTTAGCAAAGATACACAGATACAGTGACTCTTCTGTCTGAGAAAGTAAAAAGTTGGCAGGATTTAATTCCGTCCATGCACATCGCTTTTCTGGTTACCACTGTGCCAGAGCAGCTTCAGAGCAGGACCTGCCCTTTGCTTCAGAGCTGGTAATCTCCATTCCATGCCTCACTTCGAATGGGCCAGTCCAGTTCCTTTTGGACACGCAGGACAGATAAATATCTTCTTTCAACGGGATCAGTAGAAAACTGTCTGAACTGCATAAGTCCAGGAGGGCTTTTTATTTCTGACATCAAATAAAAAATGTTTATACATGACCTACAAATCCAATAAAGGAGATTCCATTAACTTTAGACTATTACACTGGCCTCTCTAATTATTCATTAGAAGAAGTGCTGGAAGCATTTTGCTCACTTTAAATGACTTCACTACAGTGTCAATGTCCTGCAATAGGCCCTTCAATGAAGGGCAAAGACGCTTAAAAGTGCTGACAAGTCTTTAAGGATAACCTCCTCTGGGCAGAATGGTCCATCCAAAGAAGGGAAGACAAGTAGGTGGATCGGGAGACCAGTCTGGCTAATCAGGGAACTCATAACTGAGCTCCAATGCAAAAAGGATGTATACGGGAGGTGGATGTAAGGACAGGCTACAAAGGAGGAGCATCATCAGAATTAGAGGGTTCATGGGCTGTACTCTGCCCGGGTGCCAGTTACAAGTGGAGTTCCTCAGGTGTCTGTCCTGGGACTTATCCTATTTAATACCTTTATCAACGATCTAGAGGATGAAACAAAATGTACCTCATCAAGTTAGCAGATGACACCACACTGGGGAGAAAGTCAATATGAAGCAGGGCTGCTACTCAGAGGGGCCTAAACAGGCCGGAGGAAAGGAACAACAGGAACCTCATGAAATTCAACAAGGACAAATACAAAGTCCTGCCTGTGGGAGAAAGAGCCCCTGGCAACAACACAGGCAGAGGACTAGCAGGCTGGCAGCTCTGCAGAGAAGTCCCTGGACATTCTGGCAGACAGCAAGCTGGGCATGGGCCAGCCATGTGTCCTGGCAGAAAAGAGACCAACAGTCTCCTGGGCCAAACAGAAGCAGACACAGGAGATCCAGGGAGGTGATTATCCCTCTCTGCTCAGCACTCATTGGACTACATGTAGGTACTGCATCCAGTTTGGGGATGATACAGGGAATACAGGGAAGACACCGATAAAATGGAGCAAGTTCAGTGGAGGGCCACCAAGATGGTCGGGGCTGGAGCACTTGCCTGTGAGAAGACGATGGGGGAGCTGGGCTTGTTGAGGGAAGGCTTCAGGGGTTCTAACAGCAGCCCCCAGTGCTTAATGGGAGGTCATGAAGGAGACAGAGCCAAGCTCTTCACAGTGGTGTACGGCAGGAGGACGACAGACAATGGATTGAAGGAAGAGAAGTTTGCATCAGATGTAAGGATAAACTTTCCCTGTGAGGAAAGTCAAGTACTGGGGCAGGTTCTTTGAGGTTTTCAAGACCCAACTGGATAAAGCCATGAGCAACCTAGTCTGACCTCATAGCTGACCATGCTGTGAGCAGGAGGTTCAACTAGAGAACTCCTGAGGTTCCTTCCAGCTTCCGTTACTCTGTGACCCTGTGATAACTCACATGCTGTAGGTATAGACAAGGAATACTGGAACTGGCATATTTCACCAGACTAGTTAGTCCAGGATCTGATGGTTAGTCCAGGATCTTTTTCCAAATATTCACAGGCTTCTGAGGAAGATGCAAGAAGCCCTGCTGGCTACTGTAAGGGAATAGAGGGCACGCAGGAGAAGCTTCTTGCAAATGTTAACTATGGTGCCAACAGACACCCCAATCAGCAGCCTCCTCCTCATGAGATCTGTGAGACAAATGGCAGCAAAGTCACCAGGCAGACCTCTCAGTAGCCCAGTGTTGTCAGCACATGAGCTAGAGCCACCTGGAGTGCAGACATTTTGGCAAGAGCTAAAGCATTGAAGTCCTAAGTGTGAAACCCAAGTTTGCCCTACAGTTCTAACTGTGGTGTAACCGGGTAGCAAGGCTCTGCCTATGTACGCACCTACTGCACTTGAGTCATTAATTTCCTGGGTGTCCAGAAACTCCTGAGCTCATCTTCAGGGATGAGACAATGGACTGGCTTGAGACAACAGTCCGACCTGAGACAAGGTGATTTACTGCCCTCCTAGCAACCCCTGCAACTAAACTCTTGACTATCTCAATTTCAGAGACTCTTTTTTGCAGCTCCTGCCTGTGCCTAGACCAATTTGTTTGTCGCAATGTGCCAAGTCAAATCCTGGGGTGGTGAATCTGGCCATTCCAAGAGATTTCCCAGGCAGTTGCTGCTACAGCTCACCTAACTGTACATGGATCAGATACTTCAGTATATAGTAGTAACTATGCCTGCAGGTGCAAAAATGACCACTTGGGAGAGTTTTCTGTGCATAGTTAAGACAGTTCAGAGATATTTTGTACATAGTCTAAGACAATTAGTAGTAAGGGATCTTTCTTGTGCTGGAGTGGTCCCACAGGACCATTAACAAAGTGGATATAGGAATACAGGAATTCAGCAGAACAGCAGCTTGGGGCCTCTCACACAATCCAGGTGAAAACATCATTGCAAGCACACCTGCAATCTCCCCGTAAATCATTTATCTTTATCATAGCCTGCTCAGGAGTCCAGTGCATCTCCTTCATCTTCTACTCTCCACGCTGTTTCTGCAGGACATGCTCTGGTGCAGGTGTAGATCCAACGCCAGAGCTCCCAGTGGGGCTAAGCAGGCAGAGGGTGTGGGGACAGCTGCAGGCAAACTTTGCACATAAGCTCATGCTCGGGATGGACTGGGGATGGTGGTGACAAAGTATGCCCACAATGAAGCTCCATAATTTGTTCTTCTACCATTGACAGTGACGGTATTTTGAAGCTAAAAGGCAGCAATGGGTACAGAATTACCCAGATCATAGAATCACAGAATGGTTTGGGTTGGAAGGGACCTTAAAGATCATCTAGTTGCAACCCCCTGCCCTGGGCAGGGACATCTTCCGCTAGATCAGGTTGCTCAAAGTCCTATCCAACCTGACCTTGAGCACTTCAATGATTGGGCACCCACAACCTCTCTGGGCCATCTATTCCAGTGTCTCACCACGCTCATCACAGAACTCAACTTGTCAAAGCCTCTTCGAGCCTTGTCCGAGTCTCACAGTGCGTAAGTCCTTCTTGCTACCTCCTGGTTTGAAACCACCAGCTCCCACACTGAAACAACCTATACACTGTTTTGCACCAGGAGGTGATAGTCCATTATGATCCCAGTAAGAAAAGAAGAGGAGAGGAGAGGAGAGGAGAGGAGAGGAGAGAAGAGAAGAGAAGAGAAGAGAAGAGAAGAGAAGAGAAGAGAAGAGAAGAGAAGAGAAGA
>VWZL01002132.1:26687-72790 GCA_013396915.1 Stercorarius parasiticus | reverse complement strand
GAGGGGAGAGGAGTTCATTTAAAAGGATCATCTAGTCCAACTGCCTGACCAAAAGTTAAAGCATGTTGTTAAGGTCATTGTCCAAGTGCCTCTGAAACACTGACAGGCTTGGGACATCGACCACATTTCTAGGAAGCCTGTTCCAGTGTTTGATCATCTGGCACAGCTTTGAACCATTCCCACGTGTCCTGTCACTGGATCCCAGGGAGAAGAGCTCAGCACCTCCCTCTCCCCAGGGAGCTGTAGGGAGCAATGAGGTCTCCCCTCAGCCTCCTTTTCTCCAAACCAGACAAGCCCAAAGTCCTCAGCTGCTCCTCGTAGGACATGCCTTCCAGCCCTGTCACCAGCTCCTCTGGATGGTCAAGTACCTTAATACCCTTCTTAAATTGTGGGGCATTCAGACTCAGTAAAGTATCATTTAAGATGTTATTCATTAGAGCTAAGACTATAAAGAAAGAGAGAATTGTACAGATAACCTTACACCCTTTTAGATGCCGGGAAGCCCAAGTAGTAAAACATCGAACCATCCTCCAATCCACGCACAGCACACCGTGCAGATCCCGTCCATAAAAAGACATCCTCCCATTTTGCTCGTTTGAGCTATCATAGGATTTTCTCACAAGGAAACAACTCTATTCATCATTTCCACTGTTAAACTGGAAGGATGTTTGCACGAGGAGTTCTTGCTGCACTTTTTAATAAAAGCAAGGCCACGCAGGTGGCGTGATTGCTCATACCGAGAACTGCCTGCCGGCTCCTCCGTTCCCGAGAGCTGGCTACGTTAGGGATTCACGCAGCGCAGCTCCAGCCCTCCACACCCAGGAGAGCCCTCCACTCACGTCAGCTTGCGTCAAACATGAAAGCAAAGCCTGGAAACCTGACATCCTCTTGCTCTTCAGTCCTCCCTGCAAGAACCACTGCATGGCCTACCCCCATCAGGAGGAAAGCACCACGCTGGCAGCGCTCATTCGTCTTTTCTAGGCCCCTGTCTCCTTCGTACTGGAGCTTTCGCTTGCATGAACGTTTTCTTTTTTCTCTTGTGGGGTGGAAGGATTGTTTAACTGTGGCTGCTCTGCCTTACAGAAACATGCCCGTGTTCAGCTGGTAGCTCTGCTACCACACTTCCTTGAGCAGACTGGCATGAAATGTTTTGGTCAGATAGTCTAACTGTCATAAATTCCAAATTCAGATACTCTCAGCTACTAAAAGTGTCAAGTCCTGTTTCCACCCTTTTTTTTAATGGAACGTTTGGAGTTTTCTGTTATGGAAACAAAGTTTTGAGACCTATGTTTTACTTAAATATAGTTTTTCAACTGTTAAAAAAACAAAATTAACTGTTCCAATTGACATGAAATCTGTTTGGCTTTACTGTTGGGGGTTTTTTTGCTTTGGATCACAGCCAAATAAATTTATTTTAGTGTTCTTCATTCAGGCCATGAATACAAAAAAACCAGCTGCTTCCACAATTCTGCCTCTCAGGACAACGAGAACGGTTTCCTTCTGTAGCAGGAATTGGCCACCAAATTTTCACACTCCAGTTAACTCCCACCAGAGTTAAATGAAAATTGATTTTTCTCTCGCTACGCTGCCTTGCCATGTTACTTTCCTGGGTTTGCTTGGCTGTTCAAATTTTGCTGCTATCGGTGACTTAGGGAATTGCTTTATGATGCAACCCTTACAGTTCTGCCTGCAGAGTTGTTCTAATTTGAGCTAGCAACCTACCTGGCCTTCAGATCTGCAAAGCTAGAACACACACGTTTGGGCTTCCATTGACATAAATTGAAATAACATTAGGTCTTTTTGTCAAGCAGACAGGGCTCTGCTGACGTACTGGTCTCAGAGACCAGAAGGTACCAAGACCTCCTAGGCTAGCAAACGCTTTGGAAAGTGTTTTCTGACAGATTCACGGAGAAACGGAAGTTTTACACCAATTTTGCCCATGCTGCATCACCTATTCAAACCTATTATCTGTGCCCAACACAGGAGACGCTAAATAAAAGTTTGGCTCCAAAGCAGCACAAGGATGTTCATCGCGTCCTTTTGACTTGCTCGCTGTCTCCTAAAGCCGCCTCCTTGCTGCTGCTGATCAAACTCACGGCCGATCTGCCCGGGTGGCTGATCTGCCCCGGCACCAGGCAGCAGCTCTCACATCCAGCCTCACAAACGCATCCCTAGAAACAACAACGTCCACATGCCTCTCCTCCTGCCCCCAGTGCGTCAAAGGCTTCCTGAAGAAGGCAGGTGATAATTTCAGCCTACAAAAAGAAAAGGCCCTTCCTTTCCTTCCAAAGAGAGAGAGCAGAGAAGAAGAAAGCTAAAACCGTAAATGCTGTGCTCCCTCCCATCACCAACCCAATTCCAAGGAAGGAAAAAGTCATGGCTTTAAGCTAGTAAAAACTGCAGTAGTAGGTTCTGCTTATACATCTACCATTGAATAACGTGATTCTTGCCCCTGGTGGATAAAATCCCAGCAGCCCAAATGGGAAACAGGGTCTCTGGTTAAGATACTGGTCCAGGTTTTAAGAGATTTCAGTTCAAGCCACATAACCATCCTGGTTGTGTCTAACTGATAGCCTGAGCCCATGCTCTCCTTGAATCCAAACTCTTCCGATATGAAATTCACTCTCAGGTATCGGTTTCAAGCACATTCTAAAAAAATAAAAGGTTCAGCATGGTCTATTTGTTAGTGAAAGCCCATGCACGGCCTACTGGGGAGCTGAATATCTCTGGTAGCCATGAGCCGCCCCCAGACAAAAGAAAGTGAAAGAGAATCACACCCAGCACACTGAAGATGTGCTTTACGTTTCCATCGCAGTTATACGTTTGGGAGCGTGCCTTTAGTGTTTTGCTGTTGCTGCCAGATTTTTTTAATGCTTTTTTATTTTCCACTCCCTCCTTTTCCACCTCAGTTTCAAACCCATCTTTACAACATCCACCATTTAGCCACGCAAATTCGTTCCGCATCTACAGGCGTTACGCCCTAGGCATTTTGTGAGACGCAGGCAAAGCAGACAGCACGGTGCCTAAGTGGGGATGCACCCTACTTTTAATCCTGCTCTCCGGGTGTTTCTGAGGACAAAGGGAATTGTTCAACTTCTCCATCTGTGTTTGCTGTCTGTAAACCTAGTCTTTAGCTCCTCTAGGGAGAAGGTTGGCAGCCAGGAGGGAAATATCCCATGCCCTGCCAGCTGGGTACAAGTCTGGTTTAGGACTTACATTCCTAGACCCAGATTAACCTTTTCCTGAGCAATTATCTTGTCTAGCTACCGAGGGAGATAATTTCAGCTGGAACTTCAGTAATGCAAACAAATCGCAACAAAATGCTCTCTCTGTATCAGGAACACAAGAATGGCCATTTAAAAGATTTTTTTTTTCAGCTAAATCATCCACAGACACGTACTTTTTCTGTTTTTCAAGGAAGCAATGTGCAAATAACCAAAGGTATTTCAAAAGTATTTGAAATAAATAAAAAGGATTTGCCTTGGTTGAAAGCAGATTTATAGAATAACAGCCTAAAATCCTTGGAAGTCCAGGACCTCTTCTTCTCACCTTCGCAAATGTGAGTGACTCACACAAGAAATCGGACCACGCTTTGCTCCAACCTCTCTTTTAAATCATGATCATTCTCTTCAGAGTCAAGGACAGGAGAAGCCCACTTTGTCTCCAGAGGGGTGATTCATAAAAGCGAACTTGCAACAGTGTTTGTTCTTTTTAATTGTTTCCTTCACACTAAATTAAGCAAATCTGCAAAGATAGGAATCATTAAAACTCTGAGATGGAGAAGAGGCATTAGACTTAATCCCTTCCCATATCAAATTTCTGTACTGTATATTTCCTAAGCGATTCAATGTCGGGTGACGAGCTTTACCTGTCAGGTTATCCAAGTCTCATCATCAGGAAATGTGTTATACAAGTTTCATTTTCCATTCCTTAACTTAATCCTGTTACTCCTTAATTTAATCCTATTACAACCAGGATTGTTGCTGCTAGCCACGTCCACACATCAGCACTGAAATGGAGAGTTTCTTTAAAATGTGGAAATTCAAATCATTTTATTACAACACCTAGAGCAGCACAATTTCTAGGTGGTGTCTGTTCCAGGGGGTGGCTCATCCCATACACGGAGGGAATGGCATGCTAACGCTACTTTACCTATGCCAGTTAATTGGTGTTTATCAATTAGGATTGTGTAAGTAATTCTCCTGAGCATACAGGAGAGACTAGACCTGGCACAGAACATCTACAACCACAGCAAAATAAAGCAAAACTGCTTCTTTGCACTCCTTGTGGATATTTCAGAAATTCCCCATGGGCTTGTCTTAGCTCTGAGGTTTGATCTCGGGTTAATAGTTTTGATTAAAGCAAAGGAGGAAAAGAAAAGGGGAATTAGAACAGAAGTAATAGATCAAAACAATCCTTTCTTCAGCTTTATTTCAGTGTTCTGTATAATTTGTTTCCAACGGCTGTTGAAACAGAGGTTGGCTGCTTTTCCACAGCAAAGCTTAAATATATATACTGTGTGTATATCGACACATACGCATAAATATATATTGCACATATACTATTAAAACTGCAAAACAAAGCATATGCAAGTCATAATGCCAGATTTAAGGTTACCCATGCTCGTGTTGTGCACGTGCTATGACTCAGTTGTGAACAACATGATCACACGCTATTTTCCTTAAGAAAATAGGCAGGGCGTTTTCCTTAAGAAAATAGGCAAGAAAATTTGGCAGGGAGTTAGCTTGGGCCAAACCCTTTGCTTTCTCCATTATCTCTATACTGTATGATGGAAGGACTGGAAGATGCTGCAAGTTCATCACAGTTCTGCAAGCGGAGGGTTTACCCACGCCACTGTGACCCACAGAGGTACATACTTCAGCAATGATGAACACCTTGAACACTTTATGTGAATTTTAGTTAGAATTGTCTGTTGTGGCGGCAGAGAGTTCAGTTCTGTATGTCACCTGTAGATACTGAGAGCATTTAATTTCTGAGGAAGGGAATAGAGATATCTTAAGGGAGTTTGAAACTCTGACTCAGCTCCAACCTTGTACTGGTGGCCGGGACATCTGTTTCTTCGTCTTTGGACGCGCTCCTCATGCCCTTGCACTTACACAGATGGTGTTGATATGGAATTTGTTGTGCACCTCTCTCAAAGTAACCACTTCATACATTCCGTAAATTGAGACAGCAGTTGCCATGTGCTTCATAGCTTCAAGCTCTTCTTCACAACCCCAAAAACTGTATTTTTTCATTTTAGAAGGAGCTGAGATTGCAAACACATCACACAACTCCAAGAAACAGAAAGGGCAGATAACTGTACATTTGAATTTCTAACACTCAAGTTTTAATTTGGCCTGGAGAGGGAAGCTAAAATAGCCAAAACCTGGTTATTAAAAAGACCTATCATTAGCTCCCATAAATCTTACCCCTTGTTGGCGCAAACCTATTGCCCCTAACGTGAGCAACAGTGGAACAACCTGATCAGGGAGATGGCTCACATATTCTGCGTATCTGTTACCTGAAGTCAGTAAAACTGTCAAAAAGGAGCATTATAACCTTAAATTAGATTGATTGCTGGGGAATCAGCATAACATTGGAGCGACGAGCTCCGGCTCCCTTAGTAGAATAAAAACCAAGTCTACAGTATTTGCTTATTCATCCCCATTTACAGTCACTGCAGCAAACCAACCTGGAGGTCACCGATGCAGAAAGCCTTTGCTCGCACAGTTTGTGTGCTCGTGGCCAGGAACAAAAGACTTTTTATTCATGCACTATAATAAAACAGGGACCAAATTTCCTGTTGGGGAATAGAATCAGAACTTGAATGACGTCAGCAGAGATTTGGTTTCCACCAAATTTCAACTAGCATAAAGCACTTCGGAGATTGCCACCAAATGAGTCTAATAGTTTTGCAGTAAATCCACACTTAATTTATAGCCACGCTAATGGGAACTGAATTTACCTAAACGCATGTGTGTTCTCATCATAAAGTCAGCAACTCCGTAATTCAGTTAGCTACTGAGTAAGACTGGCTCCTGGGGACTGAAGGTCAGGCGTGGGCTCTCTTATTTTGGTGGTTTAGACACTTCATGTTTAATTAACATTTGTGTAAGATGACAGAGCTCTTCAGTGTAAACTGCTGTACCTGGAACAGGGGAGAAAATCGACCTCGTTTTACTCTGTTACGCAATGGCACACATGGCTTGCTGCAGTCATTTCTGAAGGTCTGTGGCATTTTGCAGTTGGCTGTAGCGTATCGAACCATTACGGCACTGCTGAGAAGACAAATGGCCTTACAGGCAAACGTAGTTAACAGCACGATGGCTTGCAGGGCAGATGGATGAAATGAGCATCTAGAAATGAGCAGCTACTACAGTGACATGTGTCCCTTGACACAGCCTCGCCAATCCAGGATGACCGTACCCTCTGCGTGTTGAGGGAGCTCTAAACGGAGATGTCTTCACATCCCCACTTGTCTTGAAGCAAGCAGTATACCTTTCTGAAGCTCATCTCTTGAATTTTTTAAGATCCCAGCTGGATTTATATTAACTTGCAAAGAAATATATTTGCTCTGTTTCCAGGCTCATAAATACTTGACCGCTTTGTGAAAAGCTCTTAGTCCTGGTATAATCTATTCAAGCACGATGATCTGTGAAAACAATGGTCTGCAAGCCGTTCCCACGATGCAGAGCACTGCGGTTAAGTGGGTGCTGTTTGTGCCTACGTGGAAATGCATCAACGCCCGCATGGTCTCAAAACACTAAAAGTGCACTGCGTAATCCAAGGCAAAGTATTTCGGACTCCATCAGGATTTCTGAGCCACTTCAAGAGCCGTGCAAAAGCATCTCCCTGGGAGCTGTCAGACCAGATCACAGTGACTTTTATGAACTTGTTTATGAACTTGTGCCAGCTTCTCCAGTACATCTGGGTCCTTCAGGATCTTTGCTAGACAGGTGTACAGGCACTGGCTGGGACGGAGTTAACTTTCTTCCTAACAGCACGTATGGATCTATGCTTTGGATCTGTGGCTGAAACGATGTTGGTAACACACCAAAGTTTTGGCTATTGCTCAACAGAGCTCACACAGACAGCATCAAGGCTTTCTCTCTTTCCTACTCTGCCCATCCCACACAGCAAGTAGGCAGGGGGTGGGTGAGGGGCTGGGAGGGGACCCAGCCCGGACAGCCGACCCCAAGGGATATTCCATACCATATGATGTCCTGCGCAGCAATAAAAGCTCAGGGAAAGGAGGAAGAATGAGGCATGTTCATGGTTATGGCGTTTGTGCTCCCAAGCAAGTGTTACCAATGCTGAGGTCCTCCTTGCCAAGAAGTGGCTAAACATCCGCCCACCAACAGGAACTAGCGAATAAATGCCCCTTTTTTTTTTCGCTTTGCCTGAGCATGCAGCTTTTGCTCTGTCATTACCTCAAACCACAAGTCTCCTCACCTTCCTTCTGTTTTCCCCCCACCCCTCAAGCAAGGGGGTGATCGAGCAACTGTGAGACAGGGTCAACCCACAACAGCCTTCTTCAGGCGCGGCATGGGGCTTGAGACAACAACAGTTTTGATTTGAGCGTGCTATCAGCAGTTATAGTTTTTAACCGGCAGGTCCTGTGCTGGTCACAGTGCTCGCCTGCTTTACTGTAGAGTCCAGGGCTTGCCAGTGGCTGCTTTTGCTGTTTGCTGTGGTGCTTATCACTTTACTCCACTGCGCCTGGACACATTTTGATAAAAGCAATGGCCATGCGCCAGGGCTGGCATATGGCCCTGCTGTTGCTCTGCTGTGTGAGCTACCTTGCAGAGAGCATGAGGGATTACACCTCCCTCAGCTCCTCTGGGATGGATGCATCCATGGGCTCCCAAGTTTCTTGGACTTCTTCACACATACCGTTTGATCATACTAACGTCGTTCGTTGTTGGGTGTGTGGATCCTGGCTTGGTCCTGGCAGAAGAGTACATAACGTGTTGGTGAGGTGACAAAGAACTGTGCCCCAAGGTGGTCAATCAGGTTTGTGAGAGGATTTGGGCAGGTGCCTACGGCGGTTATCACCTCTGATAGCCTGAGATTTTACACCTGAACAGGCATATAAACCCGCTGAATTGGCACACCATTTGAAGGAAGGGTGCCTTGCCTAACCCAGTGAGATCCAGGAACTTCTAGCAATGTTTTGGGGCTTGGCCTGTGCCTACTGAGCCTCTGTCCAGCACCATCAGAGGAAAAGGATGAGGAAGTGACAAAGTCACCAAGGAGAGGGAAATCACTCAGGCCCTAAACCCCAAGGTTTTAAAGGAGCTGCAAAATCTGTGGAAAAATTACGGCCACAAGCCAGGTGAGCGGATTCCTGCCTTGTTGCTACAATGTTGGGATACTGGATTGCTGTCAGGAGTCAGACAGCAGGCAAGCCAGGCAGCTGGGATCACTAAGACACTGGGACTGACAAAGTGACTGGAAAGGGAACTGGAACCCACAGCCTTTGGACATGGTTCCTGTTGACTATGAAAGCCAGTTACCCCCTCAAGGACGATCTGGTAGGCTGCCTGGCTAGTGGACCACCACTGAGGAAGGTATCCAACGCTTGAGGGAACTGCTTGAGGGAACTGGGACTGCACCCAGTCCATGTGGCAGAAGGTGGTACGTAACTCACCAGTGTCATATGCCAACACCCTGGTGCTGACACACTGGCCGGACTCTGAACCACTAATTGTGGAGTGACTGTTTCAATGGCTCCAGAGGCTCAAAGAGAACTTCCCCTCCTCCCCCCCTATCATGGGCCTATGTCTCAGCTGTCAGGGACGCCCCATGGAATCAGCTTCACCCTGCCAGAGGGAAAGGGGGAGCCAGGTGCACACCATGCCACCCTGTGATTCCTCCTGCATGACCAGGAGGAAGACATGAAGAAGCGGGACAATGTGCCCACCTCAAATCTAGAAGCCCACATACATGAACTGCAAGGAAGACCACCAAGAAGCACCCATCCAAGAAGGTTGACAGTCCAGTTTCCACCACGATAGTGAAAGACAACCAGCAATGCCCCAGACGCAGAAGAAGAGCTGAGAACACTCCTCCTCCTGGCCTTGGTGAAGGAACTTCTGGTCTGAGATCACAGGACTCAAGAGAGTGAACACACCGAGGAATAGAGGGTTCCTGTCTCTGTCCAGGCAGAGGAAAGGGACAACCGGATTTACTGGACAGTGTGGATTCGATGGCCTGGCACATGGGATCCACAGGAGTAGGCGGCTTTTATGGAGACCGGTGAACAGTGTACCCTAATGCCATCAGAGTACAAGGGAGCAGAAAGCATCTAGATTTCTGGAGTGACCTAGACTGGGAACGTAAGCTTGGTGAGTTCATGAAACATCAGGACATCTAGGCAGAGATGCAACATACAGACTGGGCTCGTGATCAAGGGGTGGACCTGACCAGTGAAGATATCACACGGGTGGCAGGTGGCAGCGCTATGGAGGGCAGAGAGAAGATAATTCAGAAAGACAGGCAAGAGGAGTATCAGGCAACCCAGCACTGAAGTCTCCTTTCCCTAACCAATCTCCATACTAGAACTGTACTGCCTTCAGCCACATGCACAATCTACATCTTGAAATTTCACAATGGTAACATGCTGACACAGGATTTGGGCTTCTCAGTACTACAGGATTACAAAGAACAAGCAATAGCTTCTGCTGATACAAGTCAGCACGGCTCCATTGACTACAGCAACCTTACTGACTTAGATGAGACTTAATCGAATACATCTGCGATCACGCATTTTATTTCACTATCCTATTTTTTCCTTCCCCACTGGGGTCTCAAACAATGGTATTCAAAACATTGACAAGGACGAAAGTCAACAGAGTGTTATTAATACCAACCACAGCTTCAAAGTCTGCCTGTCCACTGCCCATACTCCATCTAAATTAAATTTGGTAAGATTTATCTGAGCCTGATGTAACTAAATTAATGATGCAGAGCACTGACCTACCCTACCACAGGCTCCTGTGCCCCATCCGGCATGTTTATTTCAAAGGTAATCTAATTTACTGCAAATGTGCTCATCTAGCTGGAAAGCAGACTGTGATAAGTACTCCAGAAGGAAGCTTTCCAGAAAGCATGGCTTGGTGAATTCCTTTATATGAGGAATATAGAATCTATTTTGTTGTTGATCTGCACTGGAATCACTCACCCGCTCCCTGCTCTTTGTCTCAATGTATTTCTGAAGCACAGTTAAGCTCCTAAACTCCAATCAGTTCAAAATGGAGTGGAACGCACCAGCCCTTTCCTCTGGGTTTTCCATAAAGAGCTTAAGCAACTCCGGAGAGCTGCTGGGTAACAACATCCTGCCTGCAAGGCACCTTTGGCAAACGAGAGTGAAATCCTGCCAGATGTTTGCTAGCAAAATGCCGAAGCACAACAGCCTGTTGAGTAGCCAGCAGTGGTAGAGCCTGCCTTTGTAACACCAAAGAGAGCCAGAGCACAACACTTCGACCTGAGCAGCGATGGGCAAAGAGACTTACACCGCAGAAGTCTCATATTCCTAAATATAGACAACCCAACCAGTGCTGAAATGATTAGAGGACATTACTATGATTAATACCTAGACACCAGCTGTCTCCTGTCCCACTCCAGGCTGTTCGACCCCACTCACCTTTGCCTCCCAAGCTGTACCTTGCACTTTGGCTTTGTTTCAGCAGTGTGGTGACGGAGACATCAGAACCAGTTCTGCTTCCCATGGCACAACCCCCAGCAACAGGAGAACAGGGTTGGGAGGAGGGGTATGCAGGTGTCCGTTGAGGCAGGGATGAAAGATGGATGATCCCAACACCAGGTAGAGGATGAACTGGGAGAGGATAAGGGACTTGTGCTGCACTCAAGACATTTGGCCACTTTGTATCATGGCAAATTTCACAGGTTGAGTCCCAGCAGAGATTTTAGTATGTATGACGGCAACCTTCTCCAAAAGTTCCCATCTCCCCTCTTTCCCCCAAGTCTCGGTGGTGCTGCAATACTTGGTGGTGGCGTGATGTTCCCTTTTTCCAGTTTCAGGACTGAGGTGGAGTCCAGAAAGACTCAAGGAGACAGGCATCACCTACCACTGCTACCAAAGTTCCCTGTCTCCTTGACTATCCCTTTCCACGCTGGTTCACTTAGCAGCAGGATCGCTACAGAACCACCCAAATGACCAGGAAGAGCTCCAGAGAAGCAGGGTGGGCACCATGAAAAGACAATATCGGAACTATCTTTTAGCAGACAGAGTGATGCTTCCAGACTTCAATATAAGCTGTGTGACCAGCATCTGATCACCAGAGACTGACAGGAGGCTGACAGCAGAGAATGGACTAACAAGGGATGGATTCTGCCTGAGCATCCATGGAGAGGCCCCTGCGCAGCAGCCCCGGCTTTGACAGGGAGGCAGGACTTAAGGCGTGTAAACAACTACTTGGACACTTTTTACCATTTTAAACTCCTCGTTCTCTTATGCTCTGTTCCATTTGTTGAGATTAAATAGTATCTTGCTTTGCTGTAGCTGTTTGTACTCTGTTTGACACGCAGAAGAGGTTTGCAAGGGCTGAATTCAGGAACCCCTGCCCACTAACACGGCCAATACGGAGGCTGCCATAGCCCAGCCCACACCTCTTCTGAGGGTGGGAGGCTCAGAAATATTCAGAAACTAGAGAGCAGAGACAAAGGGCATTCGGTACTCAATATCTCCAAAAATCCAGCAGCAGTTTAGGTTTCTAAATGCAGTTCAGGGGATACCTAGCTTTGAAAATCTTTGGTTCCCGTAAACTCAAGAAAGGAACTTGCTAGTGATTCAGTGGGAAAATCAGCCTTAGGCTGGGAAAGATCTCAAAGAACACAGGAAGACAAAAGGAGGTATGTGTGCTCGTGGTTTGCAGGAGCAGACTCAAGACAGATGGTCCTTTCCAGCCCCACATACCAATGACTAGATAGCACCACCATCCACAATGCTAAATCTCTGATCTGTATCCTGAAGTCAAGGGAGACAGCTGGGAGCTCCCATGAAGGATGCCAGATAGTGAAAAATATATACTGTACAAAAAACAGGGGGGAAGGTTAAAAAATTAGTTAACTTGTCTCATTAGTCTCCCTCTTTCCAACCACCTCATTGGTTTCAATATTTTTCTGCTGGGGACCCACATCTGCTCGCCCTCCTTATTTTCATCTGTTTGAGAGGAATGCCTTCTCCCCTACAGCATCTTTGCAGAGTACGGCAGCACGAGTCATCTCTGCTGCGGGCCCTCACCCAGATGGATGAACAGACAATACAGAGATGTGTTACTCGCGTGCATGCAAAAGCTGTAGGATGGCTGGCTGAGAGCATAGGAATAGCTGCCCTCCACCTTATTTGTATAAATGACAATAAATAAAACAGAGCAGAAGGGTGAGCTCATCAGAAGACACACTTCCATCAACAGACCCCCTCTGGCTGTAGGCTGCTGCCCTCCTACGGCAAGCTGGGACAGCTGCCCTTCTCTCCAGAGCAGCTCTCTCTGTTACTAAGATGAACCAAGTTCAGTTGCTGGTACCGGCTGCCAGAAATTACAGCTTCCAAAACACCCAGTGTGCCGGCTCACTGGCTGTCCGAAGTAGAAAATGAGCACCCTGCGGCACTCAGCCTTTCTGTCCCGCGAGGGAAGCCTTTGTGGTTGGAAAGGACTTCGTGCTGCTTAAGGAGCAATTGCCATCCTCAGCCTGCGTGTGACATTGTTAGCGCTGAACAATGATGTCCCTGCAGAGAGGGCGCGGATTCGGGGCTCTTCTCCCTTAGTGACAGCTTTTTGTTGCTATTGTTGGGGTTTTTTTCTAATGTCTGTTTCTTGGCAACACCGGAGTTGTTGACTTGGAAACTCAGTGCTTTAAATACGGCTAGGCTTGTTCGAGCGTTTCTGATGAATCCTGCATCTGTTACCATGGCAGGACTCTGAAGTTAAACCTCAGCACAGGTACCAGGCGTTTGCGTTCCTGCTAATGGCCCTTCCAGCGAGTTCCTCGACTGCTTGTCAGCTTTATCCCCCTGGTTCAGAAAACTGCCGCTGGTAGCAGTGCTTTTTCCCCCAGATATCCCATACGCATCTTCCTTCCACCTTTGTTCTCATCCTCAAAGTCCTCGCAATGAAAGGCATGCCCCGAAGGAGGAAATGCCTCTGAAAAATTAAGGTTCCCCCAGGAAGGAAACAAGGCAGGACCAAAGCGCCACGTAAGCGAGTCCACTGAAACGACAGCCCCTTGCACTGAATGGAGACGAGCAGTTCACGAAGGCTGACGCCAACCTGGCAGAAGGGACCTTCAAGTAACTGAAAATCAAAGGATTTATATTAAAAAGGAGACTTTTCTGCTCTGAAAGCCTGAAATTTTATGTGCTCGGCTTAAAGCTTGCAGCGTACTAGCTGTGAGAGAAGCAGGCCTGTCGGAAGAGCACAAAGGGGCGAGCTCAGACAACCTGCAGCTGCTAATAACTGCTGAAAAACGCATCTTTCTTACTTACAGATGCCTTACATCATGGCTCTCAAACTTTACGATTCCAGTTATAACTTTTTCTTAAAAGTACCACTAGCAATCCTTTTTTTCGGCCTGCACTTTTATTTTAAGATGTAACTTCAGCATCCCTGGACTTCTACAGTGAAAGAGATGTCTGAGAGAGCCTAATGTATTTTATTGTTACTAGCACAAACTGAAAAGCAAAAATTCAATTTTGCAAAAACATTCTGAGGCTATAAAATCTGCTTTTTGCTCTGATAGGGAATAAAATGAAAATAGGTTGCAGCTTGAAAGCTTGACTTCGAAAATCACAAGGATCCAGAGTTACAGTTTTATCTTTCAGAACTGGAGCCAGGACTGGTTTTATATTTAAAGTTGGGGATATTCGGACATAGGCAGAGCCAGGCTTAGAGAGGTTCACCTATGGCAGTTGTCTGAGGCGAGAGCAAGTTCAGGAGAGAGAATAAGGGGAAACAAGTCTAAATCAGGAGCAGTTCACATCACCCAATTAGAGCTGGGAGAAAATAAGGCCCCTTAGACTCTGCACAGTCCTCTCCGTCACAAATCTAATTCTAACTCTGTATACAGGCATGAAAGCTCATAGGTAAAAGAAGTTCAGAGCTGTTTTCTTCTCCAAAAGTCCGTCTTGGGATTGTGTGTGTGCAGTGAAATGTTCAGCCCTCGTGTCACTAGATCCTGCATTTCTGGTCTATAGGTTTGCGGCCTCCAGAGCTGAATTTGCCTGCTCAGACTATTTGCATGGATGCTCCACACCTGCACCTACACAGATCTGAACTGCTCTGAATTCTGTATGGCCTATTGTAGGCCACCTGCTTTTTCTTGGGGCTCTGTCAGCCCAGAAATCATTCTATCCTAAAAGCAAGCAATGTCAGGGCTCTTACAAGGAAGGTCTTTGACAAGCTCTCCTGCGCTTGGCGACATTAAGAAGTCTGTCTTACTCAAACTTCAGTTTAAGCACTCTCTGGGGAATGCCCAAAGCACTGGGAACACCACCCTTGAGTCACATGTACACCTCAAGGATGCTCCATCAGGCTGACAACACACACAAGCAACTCAGCTGGCCCCAGGCTGCCTACCTGCTGCTCTGCAGTGTAGCACAGATACGGCCACCGCACCTTCACGAGTTGTTTCAGCCAGATCCGTTACAACAAACCTCCCCAAGGCACACCCGCTGTCTGGCAGTAAAGCTGGGTGTCCTTTAAGATGTTCTTTTTTCTAATCTGCAGCACGATACCCAGGATGTGCTTTCATTTCTGGGCTGTGGCAGAGCACTGCCCACCTCTGGAGCCCTTGGACCAGCGCACTGACCGACACAGGCCTCCCTCTGGACATCCCTTCTCTGTACGTTTTCCAAGCAAGAGCAGACTGCAGATTTTCCTATCCCTTCCTCTACCCGCTGTGCCCAGAGGGTGTTTTAACTCTGCCTCTTCATCTCGGCTCTCAACAGGCATCGACACCTTCCGCACACACCATAGTGCCAGAGGCCAGACTGCTCCCTGCCATCAGTGGCCTAAAACCGCAACCGACCCAGACGCTGATTTGCTACAAATCAGCCTCTTGCATGTCTCCAGACCTTGGCCAAGCAATGAGAAACGCTAGTGCTCTGGACGGCAATTTAAGCTTATAAACGAGGAGGACGGATCCGGGACCCTCCAGGGCGGGGGAACATGGCGGTCGGCGCGCTCCCCCCGGCAGAAGCCGCTGTCTGCGCATGCGCAGCCGGCGCTGTGACTCCTCCCCTCCGCACGGGGGCGCAGCGCCACCGCCCTCATCCCTGCGGCCGGGGACTACAGTGCCCAGCATGCCCCGCGCGGGCCAACCGGAAGCGGGTGATGGCCGCGCTTGCGCAGTGGGGAGGGAGGGCGNGGGAGTGGGGCCCGGCGCTGCGCTCCTCGCCTGGGGCTCCTGGTCGGGCCCGGTCCCGCTTCGGGCCCTGCTGCCCTCGGTCCCGCAGAGAGGTGAGAGGCGCCGGAGGGAGCCGGCGAGTCTTTCCGGGCTGTGCAAACACAGGGGAGGCAGGTGGTTCCCGGTCCCTCTGCGGGGCGAGGAGGAAAGCGGCGGGAGGGAGTACCCGGCTACCGCTGTGGTGGGGTAACCGCGTCCGCGGCTGCACAGGGCGTTTGGCGGGCTGGGCCGGATGCCTGAGAGCGATCCCGGGGGCCTGTTGCCGGTGGGTTGTGTGAGGGAGGCCAAAACGCGTCCCGTGGGGCTGTGACGAGTCCCAGGGAAGGGGTGTGCTGCATGGGCAAGGGCGGTTGTGGGGACTGACAGTGTGTGAGACGGGAGGAGCAACGGGAGTCAGCCAAGGGGTGCAGAAAATCATCAGAAAATGGTGTCTCAGGTACGATCTGTGAAAACATCAGTCAGTTTTAAGAACAGCTTTGCGCTGAGAGCCGTGCAGCGAAGCTGGTGAGGGGTCTGGAGCAGGAGTCTTGTGAGGAGCGGCTGAGGGAGCTGGGGGTGTTCAGCCTGGAGAGAAGGAGGCTGAGGGGAGACCTTCTCGCTCTCCACAGCTCCCTGAAAGGAGGGGGTAGAGAGGTGGGGGTCCGTTTCTTCTCCCAAATAACAGGCGATGGGACAAGAGGGAACAGACTCAAGTTGCTCCATGGGAGGTTTAGGATGGATATTAGGAAAAGTTTCTTCACTGAAAGGGTTGTCAAGCATTGGAACAGGCTGCCCAGGGAAGTGGTGGAATCACTATCCCTGGAGGGGTTTAAAAGACGTGTAGATGTGGTGCTGGGGGACATGGGTTAGTGGTAGTTTGGCAGTGTCAGGTTAACGGTTGGACTCAGTGCTCTTAAAGGTCTTTTCCAATGCAGAGAATTTTATGATTGAGTGAATACAGGAGTGAAGCGATAGGAAGAAGAGCAGCATGTCTAGACAACCAAAAGCCTTATGCTATAATATTGGCTTTTTTGAGACAATTTCTCTATGATATATGTGTTCAATCCAATGGGGAAAAAAAACCCAAAACACTAATGCATTTAGAGGACAGAAAGCTCTGTGTTTAAAAGCTGTTGTGGTTCAGTCAAAAAAGAACATTTTATTCCACCATAAATTTTAGAATTATTTTAAATTATTTGTGCATAGTATTCAGTGTTCATGCACTTAAATACAAATCTTTCCTTTGACTCTTTAATCTAATTGCTTATACAGACTTTGGTTTGGATACTATAGGTGTCTTAGTTATAGTCACTTCGTTAGAGTAGATACAAGGTAGCACATAATTTGATTTATTTAGCAGTGGCACAATATAACTTCCCTGTTGTTCAAACGATATAAAGCTTTTGTGTAAAGGTCTAGATAAGATACAGAACAACATTTTGGTTAAGGCAGAGAGCCAACAGAAAGGTTTCAAATAAGCATGGGTTTAGAAGTAGCAGTGCTTTTTAGATAACAAAGAATCTATCAGAACAGAATCTATAACATGCAAGGCCCCACAAAGATATGATGAAGGGAAAACATGTTTCAAATAAAGTAGGAGAAGTGGCGAGACATCTTGTGGGAAGGCATTCATGTAATAAATAGGGTGGCTCTTTAATACCTCCCTCTGCGATACTGGGTACGAACATCGTATCGCTTTATTTCCCCATTACTTTTCTGGTGAACGAACAAATTCATTCCAAACGTTACATTTGCATAACTTTTGAAAAAAAAAAAAACAACCAACTCTGTAGCTTTATCTTTACAGGTGGCACTCTCCGTGCTGGAAAGGGTCGTTATAGAAGGAAGTGTAAAAAGAATGTGGTCGAGGGATTCTGTGAAGAACCAAATGAATGATGTTAGCTGTAACCAGCAGAAATTAGCTGTGTCTTAGAACTGCCGATGTTTTAAAAGTAGGAACGTGACTTAAGTGATGTTTCTCAAATATTACAAAACAATTGGTTATGTGGTTTTCATTTTAGTGTATCAGGATGTACAGCTTCCTAGTTATACAAAGGTACTTAAGATTGATGAGAGTCCTAGTTAGTATAGGTTTCCTACGGAAAAGGGATTGATGGTTTCTGGCATGTGCTGTAACCAAGCTATCAAAAGGACCCAGCTTTTTGTTGCAACATCCATGCAGCTTTGCTGTGATGAAAGAAATAAAAATTATCATATGGCATGATGAACCAATCAGGTTAAGTTTAAGTCACATGTTGTCCCTTCCAGGTTTTGCTGCCACGCTCATTAGGAAGTCATATGATGTCAGAAGAGTTGATATCACTCCCCTGGAGCAGAGGAAGGTGACTTTTGATACCCACGCGTTAGTGCAGGATCTGGAAGCCCATGGTAAGTGATATCTGATAATAATTCAAAGGAAAACTTTTAGTTAAAAGTACAAAAATTTTGAGTGCTGTCAATTTTCCCGAAGTACCAAAACTTTGTGCTATAAAATGTTTTGGCAGCCTCTTGAGGTGGCTGGCGAAGGAGAGGCATCTGATAGTTTGATGCTTCAGTACAAATAAACTGTTAGGTCAACTTAAACTTGCCTTACAAATAAGGTTATGTAGTGTCTTCCTGCCAAGGAATATAATATACTCAAGAAATTTAAAGTAACAATACCAGTTAAAGAGCTGGTTTCTAGCAAAAATGAAGCTTTAATAGAAGTTCCTTCTCCTAGCCTGCTAATAGTAACTTAAGGGTTTTTTCTCTAACTAGAAATACTTGCAGTAGGATAGTGCTCTGATACACTCTTAATACTTGTGCTTTTAGTTTGCGAGTGGGGCCGTCTGAAGTCAGATGAAAGGTCCATGTAGCCCTGGGCTCTGTCTCCTGGCAGCAGCTGTGAGTCAGTGCCCGCAGAAGAGCGTTAAAATGGGGCAGATGCATGTGACACACACTCTCGTACTTTCTAAGCCTCCAGCTGTTTCACCCTCAAGGTATTTTGGATCAGGTGTGAGTTTTAATAACCTTCAGTGGAATTCTTTTCATAAGCTTATTCAGTCCCTGAACCACTATAACCTGATCAGTACGCAAAGCATCCTTTCTCATGGAGTTACAGGTATCCATTCCTTTTGTTTATGCAGAACTCGGCTTCTACGAGGTTAATTTGATGCCCGCTCAGCTCTTTTGTGGGAAGAGGGAATGACCATTTGATCTCTCATGCCACTCATGATCATGTAAACTTCTGTCATATACCTCCGTGATTCTTTTCCAAACAGAAGAGTCCTAGCTGAATTTTTCCTTGACCACTAACTTTTCCGCGCTTTTGATCATTCCTGATGCCCTTCTGTGAATCTTTTCCACGTCTATCGCAACCTGTTTCAAAGGGGAGAGAACAGAGCTGCTGGCACTATTTGGCAACTGACTGTCTTGTGCATTTGAACAGTGACATAATGTTGCATCTGTTTTTGTTCTCTGCTCCTTTCCTTGGTAATTCCTAAGGCTTTGATTTGCTTTATTGGTCCCTACTAAGCATTGAGCTGATAGCTTCATCACGCTAGCAACTGTCTTTTAAAATCCCAAGATCTTTCTCCTGAGTGACAGTAGGAGCTTTATACAATCTGAGGTTAGAATTTTTTTCACCATTTGGGTCTAATAATAATATGTATCAATAGTTAGAAGACTCCTAATAGTCCACTAACAATGTTTGGTTTTTTTCGTGCATGTCAGACTTGTCAGCTGGTAGTTACCTGCGTCTCTTCTGCACCTGTTTTTAAAATCTAGCATTGTATTTGCCAGTTTCCAGTCCTTGGGGAACCGAGGTTGGTTGTGAGACGTTACTTGTCCCCAGTACTAATTCAGCTATTTCTTCTTTGAGTTCCTTTAGAACTTGTGGGGTGAAGTCTGTCACTGTGTTGTTACTCGGTTTCATTTGTTCCGTAACTTCTACAGATACTTCAGTAGCACAGTGACAGGGCTCTATAGGTAAAACCGAGATAAATCACAGACGTGAGAGAGGCATTTCAAACTTGCTGCAGGTGGTTTTCAGGCTCCACTCTCTTGCTTACATGAATTTCTCCACATTTTCTACACTTCCATGAGACAAGGACAGTTCCTGCTATAGAGGAGGAACAAAATAATGAATTGGCAAAAACCTAAGCAGCCCTGAAAATTCCGAGGAACTGAAGCTATACTGTCACACCTCTTAGTGGAAGGAAACTGTCATAAAGCATGCATGGCTCTTCTAGTAATGTAAATCAATGGTGCAGCTTGACAGTATTTTAGAAGGGAGCAGCAACATATTTGTCTACAAAATGAGATAAATTAAAGCATTTTTCAACGCAAAATTAAGTGATCCCATTTTATGGGTCAATTGAAACACATCAGTGAGGCCGCTGGAAATAAATCCTTAGGACGAAAGCTCTCAGCACTGGATTAGACATGGTTAATATGACAGCTGTATTGTTTTTCTCACCATTCACTGCACATCATCTTTAACACTTCAGAATTGCACCAAACTATGGACAAAGTGTAATTTTTATCATCAGAAAGCAAAAATCCCAGTTCGAATTCATTCTGCAGGCAGCGGATCCAGTAGTTTTTACAGTCAGTTTTGCATGTGTTCATATCTGTGCAGAACAATTTCAGTATATGCACACCTTTTCGTTTTCTTCTACAGGATGCATGCTTTGTAGCTCAAGGTAAGTTTGGTTTTAACGGAACTTGCAAAAGTTCATTATAAAGTAAAATTTTGCTGAATTATTTTTTATAATATTTTTTATAACAGTTAATGTGCAGAAATTTGGTCCTCCTGTCAGCTGCGTGCTTAGACTATGTCAGCGTATTGAAAGTTAACGTGCTTCAGATTTCTGCAGCATTACGTCTGTGTTTTTTCTAGTTAAAAGTCACACGTACATGTAATTATGTACCTCTTGCTCATCTCTTCATCCAGCTTTCTAATAGTACTTTAACTTGTAATCCTTCAACTGTCTTCTAGGCTTTGGGAAGGAACAAGCGGAGACCATCGTGTCAGCATTAATAACCCTGTCGAATGTCAGCTTAGACACAGTCTATAAGGATATGGTTACACAGGCTCAGCAGGTAAGAAGTAATCTATGGTGTCCGCATACGGCATTGTGTAGCTATAATGCCTCGTATTTGTGTATTTAAAAGACAAGTGAGCAACTCTATAGTACTATAAACACTTCACTAAGATAGGTTCCCTAAGTTTCAAGGTGGTATTAAGAATAGTAATACCTTACACCTTTCATCTCCCAGGAGTGTTTTCCAAATGCAGCCCCCCTATATAAATGTGATGCAGAGATTGCTTCGTTTGCTGCTGAAAAGCTCTGAGGTGACTCGAAACTTTTAACTGTGCTTTACAGCACTTGAGGGCAGAAGAGATGTTCAAGGAGGGGTTCCTGAGAGATAACGAACCCACCTGTCAGTGTCTTTCTTTAGTAAAAATGTCAACTCAGTTCTGAGATACAGTGTATTTTTTCTGTTTTCCTATTCTTAAACTAAAAACTACTATTAAAACTATTCCGTTATTTTATTCTGCATTTCAGTCTCTAAAGCTACATCTGTAGTAAAAGCTAAACATGGTTAGGGTGAGGGCACACACTGCCACGCAGTTGTCCGGAGCCATTGCGGTGCCTTGGTTTGATTTTTTTGCCTTGTGCCAGCTCCGTGTCCCTAACTCGGGCACAATTTATGTCGAAGTACAGAGCCAGGACCTGTTCCCACCAGGCAGAGTGGACAGAGCCCCCTTGATTTAGGAGGAAGGGATTTTAGCCAGCTGGATGTAACCTGTGGTGTGTCGTGTGCCCCTGGGGACAGAAGTGAATTATTTAGTTGTTGGTATAAACCTCGCTGTTTGTGCTGGCCAGGTCAGCACCTCAGCCTGCCGTCCAGCAAAGCATCGAGGCGTCTCCTTCGATCAGAGACCCCAGTTCATGTTTGTGGCCATATCTGGGGGCAGTGAATCAGTGAAGTAGCACGGCTGGTTTTTCTTTTGGTAATAGAGGTAGCGACAAGTTTCGCTTTTAACAAATTGCCAAAATAAAAAGAACTTTAGTTTTTCTCGTAGGCCGGACATCTGGGCCAGGGTAGTAAAGCTCTGATGCACAGTAGTGGTTTTAATGATTACTCAGGAAGGCTGTGCAAGCTGAAATCCCATGCCATTCTTCAACGAGTTAATGCAACTACGCATTCATTGCTGTTTTTTTTTAAACTGCTGAGCCTCACTTCCAACAAATTTTTATCTTACTGGCATTTATTCTTAATAAAAGTTATTCAACTTTTTTCTGTAAATCTCAGAAGAAGAGAACTTTTGTCTCTCTAATTTTTTCATCAAAATGGAAATCTTTCTCTTTGGAGATCCTATTACATGTAAAGAAAGTCAGTATCCCGAATATAATTTGCATGGAGTTGTGTTAGGCAGAAACACTGGTTTTTATAGCGTAGTCAGCGTTGACGCTGAGTGTTTCAAGAAGGGATGAGGCAAATTGGCTCCTCAGCGTAAATGCAACGGAGGTTGTCCCAGGAACTGTAAAAACAGCATTGTGTTCAGTCAGACTTCAGTGGAAGTTGGATCAGGGCACATTTTAACAAATTTCGTTCAACACAGGATCTGAGAAATACTGTTGGACGGTAGTCTGAATGAGAGCTCTTCGTTTTGCTGGCTCTCGGCTTTAAAAGCAGAATCCCACAGAGAGACGTCACTTTCCGTGCTAAACAGTCGGATAACCTCCTCTTGCTAAAGGAGTATCGCTTTTCAGATTGTAAAATACCAAGTTTCTCCCTTCCTTTTCTTTCCTCTTTTTTTGCTCTGTAGTTTATAAATAGCAGTTGAATTCCAGACTAGTTAGTCCAAACGCCAGGAAGGCTTTTTTCGTTGCTTTTCAGCAGTATTTTACTAGTCTGCCTCACAACGCTGAGAGGACGGTGTGATATTCGTATCGGTGAATCTTTGGCTTTTGATGACTTTGTGGGCAAGAAACGGAAGTGCTGCCTTCGGAACTGGGTTCAAACCAACAGTTAATGTTCCACAGGCTACTGAACGTTCATTGAAAATCAAAGAGAATGAAGGGCTGACCTGAAGTTTCAGGTCTATTTCATTTCATAGGTACTTGGACTAACACCTCTGGCTTTTTTGCGTAAATTCAGAGTTAGTGTATTAAAGCAACAGAAAAAGTACAAAACCAAAACCTCTTGAGTCTTTCAAACAAATTTCAGCTATAAAATTCTGTGTTCTCTGTAGCTTTCTTGTTGGAGAGTCTTCCTGGTTTTGTCCTTTGCAGTAGCTAATTTCATAATTTCAGACCTAAAAATCTTTAACTTTCCTGTATTTAGCAGGAGGAGGGCACCTTAGTCATTGACGTGTTTTATTGTTTCTAAGGAAATAACTTTACAGCAGATAATGGCACACTTGGACTCCATCCGAAAAGATATGGTCATCCTGGAGAAAAGTGAATTTGCAAACTTGAGAGCAGAGAATGAGGTACTACTAAAGATTTTTAGTTCAGCTTTAATGAAGTTAAATTGTAGTATATGTTGGGTTATACCAGTTGTACATTTTTGTGGAACAAAATACAAATGTAAAAGTAATTATGGTTACTTTCATCAGAGTTTGAAGTGTTTGTAGACTACAACTTCTGTGATCACATAAAAATATATTTCGCGTGATAAGACTCGCTCAGTTCTGCTAGAAAGAAAAAAATAATCTACGCCCCTTAGAAGTGTCTTCTGTATTTTTATTTAAGGGGATTCTGGTAGAGTCTTGTCACCGTTACCCACACAGTGCAGGGAGAGTAGTCGGCCATTTCTTTATAACAATTTAATAATAATAAACTGGTGATAATAAATCAGTGATTTAGACACACTTTGCTTTTGCTTGATACCATTTTGGTATTTTTCTGCTGTCTTTAGTCTCAGAATAACACGATCGTCACCATTACAAAATAATTCCTTTATTTTGAGGAGAATTCCCAGCAGCTGATATGTGGCCATAGAGACTGAACACGCTGGTTAGGATACTTAATTGCTCCGCTGGGAGAAAAATTACGGAAGAGTAATTGCATGCACGTGGTGGTAACGCTTACACGACTGACTCCTTGGTCAGCAGTTTTCCGAATTTGTCAAATTGTTTTTTCTTTTCCTCCTTTGCACCTAGAAAATGAAAATTGAATTAGATCAAGTTAAACAGCAGCTAATGGTAAGTAAACAGCGAGTACCTACGCACTCCTACTGGGGAAAGTAAACAGTCCTTTTCATAATCTTTATTTGCTTTAAAGAATGAAACCGGTAAAATCCGAGCTGACAGCAAGCTAGACATAAACCTGGAAAGGAGCAGAGTGACGGATATGGTAAGCTGGTCTATGAAGATACCCTCAGCAGTGCTGTGTCTTTTTTTCTGTTACTACAGTTGTGATTTATCGTTTATCCACAGTTTACGGATCAGGAGAGGAAGCTGATGGAAGCAACTACAGAGTTTCATAAAAAGGTAAGTATTAAACAAAGCTCATTTTCTCTTGAGCAGGATGCAGTTACGTGTTGCATGTTACACAAACCCCAAACGGTCGTGAAGGTCAGTAGATGTTTGAATACGGTAAAGCAAAAGGCTGGGCTGTATCACTCACGTCTGTTGTACGTGTTTATTGCCGAGGCCTGTGGGATTTGCACTGAACACTCTTCAGGGAGAAAGAGGTACATGAACCTTGTCTCTTGCTCCTGGAGTATCCTAAGTGCAGGCTGTTATCGGTGGGATGGGCGCCGTCATGCTGCCCTTCCAAATGTTAGCAGACGAGCTGATCAGCGGCTCCAGAGGGATGGGTCAGGGGCTGACAGCCAAGCAAATATTTCGAGGGCTGGAAGTCCTCAAAGCTGCTAGCGGGCGCTGAAGGCTCAGATGGACGTGTCTCATTGTATCCCTTTTCTGGATACGGCTTGTGAATGCTTAAACCTTTCTGTTGCAGAAATTTAGGGATCCTGTCCACGCGCTGTAGAATGCCTCCTTTGGGAGGCACTGTCACACCAGGGACAAAAGCCTGTACGATCTCAGTTTTCTCTCTTTCTCTCTCCCTCTTCAACATCCTTTCTGGAGCGTATTAAATGCTGCTCTCTGCATTCTCAGGTCTCTTACCAGTTATGTATTTTCCATCAGTGATAGGCTGGAAAGGTAGCATGGTATTCTTGTGTGGTTTTTCAAAGATGAGAGGGCTAGAGATCAGTGTCGAATATATGCTCTCTTTCAATGTTTCAGGATTCAAGTACCAACAGTGTTATCTCGGAAATCAGTAATAAAATTGACACTGAAATAGCTTCCTTAAAAACACTCATGGAATCAAATAAACTCGATACAATACGTTATTTGGCAGGTATGTAATAGGCAAGGAGGTGAGTATCAGTATGGTATTTTGGATGTATAAAACTTTGTTCAAGAATGCGTGCAAAGTGAACTCAGGTGTGTAGCAGCAGATAACCGGGATTGGGCGGGGCCCGATCCTCCCCAACTGAAAGAAACGTGGCAGAGAACACAGAAGAGGTGGGAACATGCAGACACTGCTGCAGTTGGACTAGGACTGTGCACAGAACATGAGGAGGAACATGGACATGATTTCTTTTTTTTTTTTAAAGGTTAGGAAAGAAGTCTGAATACCTTATCTAGTCTAACTGTATCTCTGCTTGCTGCAGGGCAGCCATTTGTGTGGCAGAGCTGTTCCAACGGTTCTCCTGCGCTGATATAAGTTACCCTGAAAGTTTGCTGATATTTGGGACTAGTCTGAGAGTGGCCAGTTGTGCCTCCCACTCAGTCCTCCACAGACACGCAGTTCCAGCGTGGCAGTACTGGTACTTTCCCCCAGACAAATTTCAGTCTGATTTGGGGTTGTCTGCTCAACACATACATAACCAGTGAAATTTTTATTGTATTGGAGCTGGATGAAGAGAGAGTCACGTATTGTATTTGGAAGTGAGAACAAGTTCAAAGGGAAACCTAATGAGCTTTATTCTAACGCCAGTTGACGCAGCAGCTTAACAGATCTGAAAGCTCATCAGGCTTCCGAGGCGCTGCCTGGATACGCTGTGTCAGATAGGTGTATTGTTAGTTCACTGCCATTTTGTTCAGTGCGAAATCATCTTCATTACATCTAATGCAAGACCTGGTACAGCCATCTCTCCTGTAATACCGCTTCCAATAGATGGGTGACAATAGGAAAAGTTCCTGTAGCCTGTTGTAGTCATTCGGGTGTGTCCCTGAGAACATAGTTCCTCAGGCTGCTGAGTCTGGCCTCCCATCTCACCACCTGGGCAGTACCACGGTGCAGGATATTACGTCTGAGACAAGTCGTTGTCTCCTAAAATTATCCTATCACACCTGCAGCAATTCAGGAAGTTTAGGAGGCTCTGCTCTAGAGTTGTTACTGTTCTTCCATCTGTTTGCAGTTAATTTCCTGTATGTAGAAGGTGATACAATTAGCATTCAGCTAATTGTTTCCTTTTTTTTTTTTTTTTAACAGCTTCAGTATTCACTTGCTTAGCAATAGCACTGGGATTTTACAGGTTCTGGAAGTAGCTCTAACTGGAATAACTGCATCAAATACAGGCGGAGGAAAGGCCACCCAGGCAACATCAGTTCGATGGTCATGTTTGCGCTGTAGATAACCTTGGTACCTTGTTGTTTTGGTATTCTTACTGTGCACTAAAAATGTTTTCTGAATACGTGACACTAAAGATCAAAATAATTGGGGGAAAGTAGGCAAATAGTAATATTTCGTTGGCCTCTATTGAATACTGTATTTATTTCGAAGGACTCCTTGTGCTAAATCAAAGTGTTTCCTAATGTGTTTTAGAATTAGTTTTGTTGTTTTCTTATGGAACATTCTCAATTGAACGTTCTCACTCTCCGCTCCTCTGAAATGGAAATATTAAACATTTCATAGGCCTTTGAAATGAGAATACTGCTCCCAAGGTAGTATTCCCAATATGGGAATAATAACGCCAGATTCTAACACATCTACTCTGAGCTAAGGAAATTAGTCTTAAATGGAGGATCTGGATTTTGGCCTTCAGTCTGTTCCTCTCTTTTCTGATGGACTGAAGCCTGGCCCACCCTTTGGGGTTTTTTATTTATATATAAACGCACACTCCAAGGCCTTTACTAAAGAATCCTTGTTTTTCTTGAAAACTGGTTTACGTAAACTTAAAATCTCATGTAGAACTAAAATGTCTCCGTAGATTTTTATTATTTATTAGTATCTCTTGCAATTTCTGTAACCCCAGAGGTAAACAGAATGGGAGAACTCTGTCTTTCCAAGGGAAAATGCCTCCACTGCCAACTGTGTGTTACAGCCCTGGGGCGGATAAGTGCTCTTAACGCCTCCAAGTAGAGCAGAGTATTTCCAATAAACCCTCACGTATTTTCTGGGTGTAGGATCTGGCTTGTAACGTGGAAATACTCAGCATCTTGGTGGTGCCAGTGTGGTGGTGGTCATCTCCCTACCGTCTCCACGCTTCTCCGGACTGTTCCGTAATCCTGTGGGACACACTGACCCTCTGAACTTCTGGTGGTGACCCCTCTACTTTTTGCAAGGACCTCACAACTCTTGTTGCAGAGATGGGACGTAGCAGGCGGATGCCTTCCAAAACTGAAGCGGTTACATATTGTCGAGTACAAATGCATATGCTTGGTTTGATTCTTTTAATAAAATCATAGTTAAAAATCTTCCTGGATTAAACTTTTAAGTAAGAGTGGGCCCTTTATGGGATAAAGAGTATTTAGTACTGATTAGTGGCCGTTTGTTTTTTTTTTATTGCAGTTTTATTCTGTTTACAGTTGAACTTGCTGGTATCCTGCTAATTCTTATATTCTGTGCATTAAAATATTTATCATCTTTGTTTAAGAAAATAAAACTAATTTCTTATATTTGCTATCTGGGTGAGAGACTGGAATACAGATTACCGAACAGGCACAGTGCTTTTACACTGGGAGTTGCGGCTGCTTTTTCAGTTGTCTCTGTGTGTGTCCACCAGGCATGGCTGCTGGCAGCAAGGATCTCCGCAGGTCCTCGGCAGCCACTTGTGTCTGTTGTAACTGGTGCACGTACAAATCCATCTCCTTGTAAGCTATAACCATTTCTGAAGTTCTCCGAATCATAGAATCATTTAGGTTGGAAAAGACCCTTAAGATCAAGTCCAACTGTTAACCTAACACTACCCAGTCCACCACTCCACCATGTCCCTCAGCACCACATCTACCCGTCTTTTAAATCCCTCCAGGGATGGTGACTCAACCACTGCCCTGGGCAGCCTGTTCCAATGCTTGACAACCCTTTCAGTGAAGAAACTTTTCCTAATATCCATCCTAAACCTCCCCTGGCGCAACTTGAGGCTGTTTCCTCTTGTCCCATGGCCTGTTCCTTGGGAGAAGAGCCCGACCCCCCCTGGCTCCCCCCTCCTTTCAGGGAGCTGGAGAGAGTGAGAAGGTCTCCCCTCAGCCTCCTTCTCTCCAGGCTGAACACCCCCAGCTCCCTCAGCCGCTCCTCACAAGACTCCTGCTCCAGACCCCTCCCCAGCTCCGTTGCCCTTCTCTGGATGCAGAATGACTCAGGCTGTTATTTTTTGCACTGTTCCTACATGAGAATTTAGCACCAACGGTGATGTAGGAAATAAATACCTCATCTACTGCAGCTTCTGCTACCATCCTCCCCTACACACTGAAGCAGGCTCTGCAGACTGGATTTCTCCTCTTTAGCTCTGATACAAGGCTCGTGCTGCTACTTAGTGTGCCTCTTCCTCAGTCTGTGCACACAAAACAAAGTGATTTTTTTTTCAGTACCTTTGCAATTCTCAGAGACTAAGTCTCCTTTGGTAACTAAGGAGAGGGCAGATCAGGATTCAAGCACTAGCAAATTAACTTTATAATGGAAGGATTTTGTACTGAAATCAAAACTCAAAATCTTATGCATGATGAGGGTTTCAAAGGGAAAAGAAATTCACAGTGGCACACAGATGAGAGAAAAATCTTTATATGTAAAGTCATGGAATGTGCCTTAGGCACGGAAGGGAGGTCAGTATTGCCATTTCCACCTGCAACGTGCCCCATATCCTAATGAACTCTTCAGCCCTGAGTTGGACTTGGAAGTCCACAGCTGCAGTTCAGCTGACACCTCATGAAGGAGTTACTTCCTGGCTCATTTAGGAATGATTTGATGATGAAAATCAAGGGACCTGGCACTTTCCGCTGAGAAGCGCTTCTCCCAGACTGTATTCTGGTTCCGCACTGAAAGTCCTATCTGATTATTAAGGTGCTTTTTTCTTTGCTTTTTTTTCCCTCCTAAGGAAAAAGGTTCTCAGGCCTAGGAGGGGCTATGCCATTGCTGCAGTTCACTCTTGAAATGTCACCTTATAGTTTGCAAAGCTGTTGCTAAACTGCTACCTGGGCAGGAGGAGAAGTCTTTCTGCTTTTTCTGTTTTTAAATAAAAAATGTTGCTGCTGTGATTTAAAAATATTTTCTATCCCAGGGAACTAAAAGAATAGTTCAATGAACTATAGAACAATGAACAGACTAATGAACCACAGCTCATCTGTGGAGCTGGGTACGCCAACGCTTTGCATTGTCTAGGATATTGCCGTTCTACCTCCTCAGCCTGCCTGTCCCTCCCGGGAGGTTCGTTCCTCAGCGCAGTCTCACAAACACGCCTCCAGGGCTGCCCACTGGCTTCTTCTTTACTTTCTTTTTCTCTTTGCAAGACTTGGGGACAGTCTCAGCTTCCTGAAACAAAGGATATCGCAGCCATTAAGTAGCAATCGCTTAAACCTGCTCCCTCATAAGACAGGATTTAAAAATATATGGCTTGGAGTAACCACAGAATATTGTTTCAAACTGAAGCTGAGGCAGAGCGTAGTGCCAGGGCATGGGATGACAGGCACAGTGAGGTAAGATTTGAAGGCCCCTTGGGTGTAGCAGTCACTCAGAGCAGAAGTTTTTGAAAACAAACCTGCCTCAATAGAAGTTGTCTCCGGTCCCAGCTAGTAAACCTAATGCCCAACTGGACCTTTTAAGGTTGCCACCGGTGAAAAAACTAACCACAGCCACTATTTCACCTTAGAAATGGGGCACCCTATGCCTAGGTTTAAACCCCTCAGGGAAGCAGAATGGGTCATGTCTTAAACTGAGCTGTGGAAGCAGAAAGTGGCTTTTCTTTCAAAGGTGGAGGCACCTGGCTGGCCTGAGGGTCTCGGCTGTCCCATCAGTTTGTAGGAGTTACGTAGCAGGGAAAGGTCTGAAATGCCAGCTCTCCTGTCCCCAAAGTTAGCATGTGAACTGATCTATCCTCAAGATTTGATGTTTTAAGAAGCTACAATTTTTCTGTCTTTGCCCACTAAGCCCAATCAATAGTTCGTATCTGCATCATCTCTGCTGTCAGCAGGCCTGATAACTAAGATGACAGCAGATGACGCACAAGAACACTCACTGAAATCAGGCGGTGCACACAGCAATACCGGACTGTACTACAGTACTGCACCAACCCACTGCCCAGTCTGGTGAAAAAGGGAGGAAAACAAACCAGTTCTAAAAGAGAGTTCTGAAGCAAAAGAAATACCCTACGACACGTGCCGCAGTTGCTACAAACCATGCCAGCCGGGGTGAGGGGCTGACACGTCAGGTTGATACCTGATGTGAGCAGCCAGAAAGGCGGCCTGGTTAGAAGGGGAGAACTACTGAACAGAAGAAACTGCCTGCCGAAAAATACTGCCAGAGAGTAAGTAAGTCGGCCAGCCTGGGAACTGTGAGGCTGGAACAGGAAACATCCTTGAAAAGTGCAGCTGGCCTCTTTAAACTACAGCTGTGGCACCTAAGAACCGGAGGCAGCCTGGGACACCACCAATAAGCGCAAAAAGAAGGGACTGTTAAGGCAACTTATTGTCTGAAAAGGTGGAAAATAGTCTGGAAAAAAGAAAAAATGGTCTGAAACAATAGAAACCTCATCATCTATCAGCTGTTACAAGTGAAAAGTAGAAAATTAGAAATAGAAACATCAGCATCTATTGTCTGCTTGCAGTGGTGGTGTTATCCACCCTCCTATGATACAAAAAGGGCTTAATATTTAATCCAAAATTAGGCCTCTCTCTCTGAGAACTTCCTGTGCTGCACATACTTTTCCTTTCCTAAAGAGGCCGAATTCTCCGCACAAACTTTCTACGAGATCGTGGCCTCTCACCAGGGCCGCCTGGCTGACTCCACACTCTGTGACGTGGATCATCTTTCAAGTGAGACTGTTATTTTCTTGGTCCCTCTCTGGGCCCACTTTTGGGGTTCAGTTTGTCCTCCCTCTTTTGGGGATGGTTGGGTCCCCCTCTGGGATCAGTTTATCCTCCCCTTTGGGATGGTTTAGCCCCTCCTGAAATCTGTCTAAATCACTTCATACCGACGTTATATACCCTTATAGGTAAGGAAGCCGAAGTACATCAGCTGGCATATTGTTGATACATTTGCTTCATTAATGCTAAGTCTGTAGTAACCTGTAATAGTATGTACCTACATGGTTATTGCTATACTATTGGTTGTTGCTTTACTATTGCTTGCTACCGTATTATTCATTGATACTATACTGATTGCTAATAGCATTTCATAGTAGTTTGATATATATATATTTATATTCGCTACATTAATCATAGGTATGCTTGCTGGCGGTGATTTTTGTGGTATTTGTGGTAATCTGTAATAAAGTAGAAAAATGTAGAGGATAAAAGCCTCTGTGTCCTTGTGTATTACAGAATCCTACAAAGCCATGGTTGCGATCTCTACACACCCGCAGGCCAGGTAACCCTTTAGGTGGTGACCACACCTCTCCCGAAGCACCAGCCCAGTCTCAGATACCAGCTACCAGCCCAGATGAACTGGCAGTCACTGCATTTGCAGTGTGGAAGTACTTGGGCATCGGTCCACTCCTGTTTTTGTTATCGGTGCTTCTCTGCCAGGGTACAAAGGGAAACTAATATCCTTTCACGGCAGAGACACTGACAGGACACAACAAAGGCTACTGCTCACTTTGGTGTCCCAAGCTAAAAGCTGCTAGGCCATTTACTCCAGCATTTCCTAGCACTGTGCCTGGGAACCTTAGTAAGAACAAAGATGCACAAGCAACGGGCAGTAGCCTCTGTCCCACGCATTGGGGGAGTTCGTGTGGCACTCACCAGGGGGAGAGCAGGGGGGACGCGAGTTTTCTGCAGGCTCTCTCTAAGGTGGCTTATCTCAGCACGGTAGTCATCCAGCTGGCTTTCCAGCTTCTCCCGCCTGACTCGCTCGTATTCCAACTGGGCCTCCAGCTCCCTCACAGCCCTGCCGAAAGCAAAGGAGACACACAGAGCATGAAGCACATCCAGACCTGCCCTGGCTACTCCACGCCGTCCTGTGCCTTTGCTAAGACACAGCAGAAAGCAGTGCAGTACCCTTCACCCCAGCTGCGCTGGGCTGCGCTACCGTGTGCTCCTGGCTCAAGGCTCTTTGCAACAGCTCTAAACAGCTGGTTTTCCCTTCTTCTCCGCCATCTGCGCTCAGCGCAATCTGGCCACGAGATGGAGACGTCTCCCCACACACTGAGCCAGACGCCAGGGTCTTGGGCAGGCTGTAACCCAGGTCCATCTCCAGCTGCAGAAGAGGGAGAAGCACCCGAGGGGCAAAAAGTTTAGTATGAAACTGAGAAAAAGCATAAAACTCTGATTCTGGAGGAGTCAGGGCCAGCTTTTTCGTTTACATGTGGGGCCTCTACATCCTTCCTACTGATTGGCTTAGCCACAGATGAGGAATACTCAAATGACAGCCTGCATGACACTTACTAAAGGGAAACTGAAGCGCTGTCTGATAAACAGTTGCACAAGATCTCATCGGTCACACCCACAACGGCTCCTAAATTAATTGAGATTCCTGGAACTGGTTAGCTGAGACATAATTCACATATATTCTTATTATAACAGCAATTGACCTCAGCAACTGAGTCATCTGGATTGAGCTGGCTCTTCTCTGTATCAGGGTGATCTAGCACAGCTACAACGATGGATGATTGCTAAAAGGAAAAGGGAGACATTTGCCCTGTGGATTCAAACAGCACAGCAGGAAAGCTCCCAGCAAGAGCTACCGCGTTTCCCAGACTGAAGTATTTCTGACTCATGTAGCCCAAAGTTTCCAGGCTGTATCAGCCTTACTGACACTGCAAGAACAGCCCATGCTTATGCCAGAAAATCAGTGCTCGGGGGGACAGGCTGACTTCTTGCAATCTTCACATTAATGACACACAGCTCTAAAACTGTGTGGGACGCACATGGTGGCAATTTTTTGCATGCAATGCAGCCTGGTCAAAGCACTGGGCGGTGGTTCACAACAGGCCTCTTACAGCCAGAAAACATGGTCTGAAGAAGGAATCTTCAAAATCTACAGCAGCCTTCCCCAGTGGCAACTCCTGCCTCTCATCTAGCAAAATGGTGTTGTCATTAAATATTTTAAATAATGAGTTTTTCTGGCATATGATACAAGCATCTTGGAGTTTATCCACAGGTGGGTACCCTAAGAAGGGTAGGTAGGTACACTGAAAAGTGGTATTTCCATCTCAAAAGGCCAGTGTGGAGCCAAGGATGCTCCCTGGCCTCCACAGATGAAAGAAACCCTTCAGATATCCTCACTATTTTTCTAGTTTAGCCGCACATGTCACAGAAAGCAAAATTCCTTAGAGCCTTATCAGAGCCCTCTAATAGACACGGTTAGATTTTGAGTAGCTGCTCTATCCAAAACGAACTCTAATTTCTGCCATTAGTCAACAACGACTTTTCCATCATTGCAAACAGATTGCTCTGACCTTCCAACATAGGCATCAACATCTGAGCTGGTCACCCTCCTCCTTTAAAGCCAGGAGAGATACTCCCAGAAGTGATGAATCTCATCCTGAAGAACATGTCTGATTATGCCCTGAAAGTGGCTACTTCTCTCCAAGGAGTCTAAAAAGGAGCTCAAGGTAACTAACTTGAATGCAGATATCTACATTACAGACATATCAAGTTAAGGAAGATGGAGTTTCAGCCTGGGCTGAGTCAAAGGATAATCCGCAACCAAGAGAAGTCCTGACCTCAGCTTCTTGGCTCATATATGGTTGTAAAATGAACTAATTAATTCCAATCTGTGACAGCTATCACCTGCTCCAAATCTACACAGACGGGTAAGTCTGCTGTCATCTTGATGGCATGCAAGCCCTCGGGATACAACCTCCTCGTAGTGACCAAATAGAGACAGTGGTTTGGGGGTGGCCCAAATACACAATGGACATGTTTATCTAGAGAGACTGAGAGCAGTGGGTAGCCAAATCTTTGACAGGTAGGGGTGGAGACAGGGCTGTCCTCTGGATGACGCATTACTGTTTAAGCTCTAAATCTTTGATAGACAGAAAGGCTTTTCTTTGACTTAGACAGTCTGCCCATCGAATCACCTGACCAACCTAACAGAACCTTTTCATTTAATGGAGACCCTGAGAATTAGATAGACATCATGAAAAGTGCTTCACGTGTAAGGGCAGGTTTGCTGAGATTTCTTTTTTTCTGTCTCTGTATATAAACTAATGCTTTCTTGAGCACAGAAATATTGCCCTTGACACAGAAATGTAGCAGGTCATTGAATAATTTCTGCTGTAAATGCACTTCCACCCAAGCCATGCTAAGACTAATGGGTTTTTTTCAGATTTATTAAAGTGCATACATGTATTTGGCATCCTCAGTGCAAACAAAACAGCCAGGAATTATGAGACCTACTGCACATATGCTGCAGAAAAACCTGAAGGGCCAGCAGATAATCCTGCACAAGAAGTATGGACCCATCAAACACTTGTGTCGTGCTGGCAGGCTGATCCTGGCGATAGAAGTCTAGAAATGGTCAGACAAATTGCTGAAGTCTGTTTCTTTTTGGCCTGGCCACAGTTGGTAAGTGAAAAGGACAGAATGGCCAAAACAACCCGAGTGTAAGTTAGACTTAAATAAGGCTTTAAAATGGGCCTCACAGAGTTAAACATTAGCAGGACAAGTTAACCTTACTTCTCAAGTTCCCTTTCTTCTTTTTTCATCTTCTTCTCCTCTTCAGTTATTCCTCCCAGCTGTCTG
Organism: Stercorarius parasiticus; assembly: GCA_013396915.1. Classification (NCBI taxonomy): domain Eukaryota; kingdom Metazoa; phylum Chordata; class Aves; order Charadriiformes; family Stercorariidae; genus Stercorarius; species Stercorarius parasiticus. The sequence continues at coordinate 38,259 of VWZL01002132.1, read as the reverse complement.
TAGTTGCTGTAGGCAATTTCTAGAAGGTGTTGAAGTTCTTGAATTTTGCGGTAGGCCCTTACTGTAAGACAGAGTCCTCCAGGTAGGTAAAATGCATGGAGAAGACAATCACGCTGGAATACAATAGTCTGAAAAATAGTCTCACAAACACAGAGCAGAATTCACACTGCTCAGCAAATACTGAGCTACGCCTGACACCCACACAGCAGACAGATCTCAAAAACAAGCAGCAATCCAGTATGGTTTCACCAACATGGATTAGAACAGAGTAACAATTACGTTGTGATTGCCCTCTGCTATGCTTCCTAATTTTCCACAATTTGTTTGAATGCTCAGTGGTACAGATGGCCTGTCAACTATCTCATCTTACAACAAAAAGTCACAGGAGTCGGCAGAAACTGTGCAGCTAGGACTATAGTGTCTTTAAACCAACTTTTTCAAATAAGGAGCGATGGAAAGACAGTGCTTACTGCGTGCGTTCCTTTTCTCTGCTTTATCCAGGGTTAAATCTTCTTTGCTATCTGTACTCCCTTCCACACCATGTCTTTCAAAAAACTTTATGTTGTTTGCATCTAGTTCTTCATCACTAGAGTTACTGTCTCCAGTTCTTTGTGTCAAAAGTTCCACAGCTGCCAGTTGGGCAAATCTGCACAGAGAACAGTTAACCTACACTGAAATATCCCCCATTATCTGGAAAAATGCAGCCACGCTCCCTGCACATGATAGAAACTCTCTGAAACTCTTCATGTTCCCATTTATCAGAGCGGGTTTCAGGATTAAAGCACTGGTACACAAACTACGGGCAGCTAATCTGCTTTTTGTAGTATTCTGATGGCAGGAGCTCTGCCTCAATGAAATCTTACGACAATGACTCCGACATCAGAGGTATCTTTTCCTTGCAGGTTTTCTTAAATGAATCTCATCAGAAACTGTATTATTTTTATCAAAGCAAAATTCAGTTGGCCTTTGCGAGTTCTCATTTACTTTGTACAGCTGGAGCGTACTGGCTCACAACTTTCCTTTTGCAGATCAGCTAGTTTTCATCTTTTATGTCTGACCTTGCTAAAAAATAAATTAAATTAAGTGAAAATTAAAAACTTTTACAGTTACAATACAGCTTTGTTTATCACTCAGAGCTGGAATTCATGGTCCTGATCTGTTCTTCCTCCATCACTGAAAATCAGGATTAATTCCAACAAAGCTGACATGATATTGATATATAATCAGTAAGTGAATAAATCACAAAGCTACAAGATATGTACTGCTACCTCTTGGCTACATCCTTTGGAGTCTCTCCAGCATCATTTGTAATGTCACAGTCGGCTCCCATTTCGATCAACCACTGTAAGCAATGGATATGCCCCTGTTCAGCAGCTAAGGGAAGGAAGGTGCACACAAGTCAGTTACACACAACTGAAGTGTTTCAATGTCCCCGTCTTGTCATTATTTGGTTGGGTTGCGTTCCTTAACACACCACAGGGGAGATAGATATACTATTTTAGCAGAAGCCTATGTTTCAAGATGGTCAAGTCACATGGGTACATGCAGTTTTGGGGAAGATCACACAACGTGTTTTTGTGCCTCTTCCTAGTTCCAGAAATTTACAGGCAACTCTTCCTGGACACGAGTTAAACAAAACTTGCCCAGTCTTATGCACTGAGCATGGACCACACAAATAATGCTGCCTCACACTCTCTTACAGTAAGGCTTATATGTCACGAATTTGCAGCAAAGCAGTGTCACCTCTCCAACACCAGGCTCCCATACATCAGACACAGCTGGTTGCCCCAATCTGTGGTGCGTGGTGCTGTCTCAAGGAGGAGAGAAGCCAGGGCTTTGTGCTGGAGCTACAGATACATCATTTCTTGGGCCAGACACTGAAGGCAACACTTCTCCACTGCAGCCTTGCCTAATCATATGATCTGGCATGGCTACTGCTCATCCCACGTGGTCTCACATATGGAAGATGGTATTTGGCACGTGTAGCTGAAACCTGTAAGCTGTTCTTCACAAGGAAGAATAAATCCATTTCTTGACAGCACCCCCTTTGGATGTTTGCCGTATTTGTTTTCTTACTGAGATAAGGAAATGAAATTGCAATCAGACATAGTATTTCCCCATAACACCAACATTGCATGTAAAGATTGTGGATGAAGCAATTGTAGGTGAGCACATTCCAATAAAAGAGGGTGGGAAAGAATGTAAAAAACATTTTTAAAATGAATACACAATTTTCATGAGAACTTTAATTATGTTTTTTAAAATTCTACCATTTATATCTATTCAAAAAGGTGTTAAAAAGTGTTAAGTGTTAAAACCATATTACAAGAATATCTCTTTCTTTCCTCTCCTATTCTTTCAACCATTACTGCGAAACCCTCAAACACAAAAGGACCGTTTTTCTGTAATGCTAGCACTCCACCACATATCAAGGTGTTAGATACCAGCAGTTTACTTTCCTTCACAGCGTACTACCAAATTGCTTTGTTGTGCTTTTTACAACACATCCCCACAGTACTGATATGCTCAGTAAATAAAGGCCTAGGGCACGATAAAAAACATTCTTATACCTAGCTAGCCAACGTGTCTAAAAGTCTCATCTCACCTGATTAAAAAAAACCCTACTATTTAGTTTTCAGTTGAGATGTTGTTTTCTCTTTAACATAAACTCTTCTTTCTTGACTTCAGCTTGGTTATTTTGTTTTTAAAGTGACACCTATGCACACATACATCACAAAATCTGTTTTTCAGGGTTGCCCTTTTGAGCCCTTAGGAGATGAGATGCTGTTCTTCATGAAGTTTATCTGATGAGCAGCCACTTGAAAAACTAAGTCAACGAGTCAGCAACAAACAATAACAAGCTGAAACACAGATCATAATTACTGACCTTTGTGCATGAGAGTGGATCCCCTATCATCCCGCTCATTCATATTGATTACTCCACTTCTCACTAATCGTCTAAGCACTAACAAGTCCCCTTTGGAAACAGCATCATGGGCTGGGAAAGCTAAAACTGAAAATGAAATATATATAATATTTCCAAACAGAGGCCAGTAATTCCACCAAACATGCCCTTAGTTGTCTCTCACTGCTTGCCTCTCTGATAGCAACTTATGCATAGATACTTTATAGCCGTAGTTAGCCAGGTTAATGCACCCTTAATCATTTAAAATGCAGCTGCATAACCAGCACTGTTCATTATAGATGTGATTAAACATGTCTTGGTTATGGCTACAGGCATCTTATACAGTTAAGAGATTAATTTTGTAAACCCTGAAATAACAAGTATACCTTTGTTTTACAGTTGATGTAGCATTACTTGTGGTAACTGGAGTCATTTGCTTATTTTGAATTTCATAGTCTAACCAAATATATAAACTATTTTACTTCTTGCTTAAAAACTACTCATACAATTTGTTTTTTCTAGTTATTTTTTATAGACAGGGAGTACTGACATATATACATATATGTATAATGACAAAAGACTAGCAGATAGGCACAGTAAGTGCCAGGAAAAAGTAGAGAAGTGAAGGTGCAGTTCTCATATCCTCGCTCTGCTGAAGGTTCTCCTTACAGACCTTGCCCCGCTTGCATCCTTTGGCTGTTCTGACTGCAGTAGTTATTGCTGGTTAGCAAGTAGCCTTAATTTCAGCGGGACATTTTCAGGCTAAGTTGCTATTTGATGCAAATAAGGAATTCTGAGGAGGCAAATCTGAAAACTCAGGAAAATTATACAGCTTGTCTGGATGTCTACTGGAGTCTAAGAACACAGGACCAGAGGAAATGGTCTGAAGTTGCGGCAGGGGAGGTTTAGGTTAGCTATTAGGAAGAATTCCTTTCCTGAAAGAGTGGTCAGGCACTGGACCAGCCTGCCCAGGGAGGGGGTTGAGTCACCATCCCTAGAGGGATTTAAGAAACGTGTAGATTTGGCACTTCAGGGCATGCTCTAGTGGCAGAGATTGTAGGGGGGGGGGTGTGTGTGTATGGTTGGACTCGATGATCTCAAAGGTCCCTTCCCACCCTGAAGATTCTACGATTCTATGAATAACTTGGTATTCATAGTTCAACATAGCGTGACATGTTTTATTTCAATAATGGGTAAACCTAAGACATTTATAAATTCACACTGAGTATCCCAGTCTTAGCTATCAGTAAGTGTAGTCAGTATTGAAAGGAACAGCTCTTCCTTATGTTGGTAATTTAAATGTTATACTTCTGCTCATACAAGTTTTCAGAATCAAGCATTTCTATAGAATTACAATGCCTATTTTAACAGTGTTTTAATCCATGCTCACCTTCCTGTGTCTCTGGATGCCCTTCCTCTTTTTCTGCACTGTCAATATACTGCAGAATATTATCTTTATAGAACCGTTCAGCCAAGTCCCTTGGAGTCTCTCCTTGGTCATTCCTGGCTTTCAGCGTGTGCATGACACTGGCCATTTTACTGACCAAGAACTTAAAGCAATGCAAGTGTCCTTCCACTGCTGCCAGATGAGCTATAGCACAGGGTGAAACAAAGCATGTTAGAGCAGAGCACTGCTGCCCACCAAGAAAGCAGTGCTCTCACCACTAGTCAGATCTAGCTCGTCTACCAGCACTTGAGCCATCCGACACGGCACAACAAGTAGGAGCAGCCTCAGTTGGACAGGGGATGCTCAGCTCCTACCCAGGACAGAGTTTGGCTCTATGCAAAGGAGGCAAAAGAATCAATGACAGGATCTGCAAAGAAGATTCCCTGGTCAAGCTGACTGCAGGAGACAACACAACACTGCCAAGACACCTTTGAGCACTAGCTAGGAGAGTGTGCCACTGTGGTCTCATCTTTCCCACGAGCACAAATCTCACCCCTCGGCAGCTGTCTGACTTCGCTGTCCTAGGGATACTCATTACAGAAGGCCAGCAAGGGGTTTCCTTGATTAGGAGTTGAGGTCATTTCTCCTTTAGTGCCACCTCTACTGGGACACCACAAACAAGTTTTGTCACACCTCTGCATCTCAGTTACCCCACCTATAAATTGAGGACAGTGACATTTGCTTTACTGGGTAAAATATTTGAAGGTGCACCCCGTGACAGAGACTTCTATTCACAGTACTTCTGTCCTACGTTTCTTTCCTTCAGCTGTTGTAGAGGGCTGCTGCGTGCAGGGCTGCTCCACCTCCCTACGGCAGTGACTGCTTCCCTGTGGGGGTCAAGTGTTTCCTGTCCTTTAGGCTATGCTGAGGTTTAGTTATTTAATACTACTAGAGTGCTGGGCCTATAACAAACTAAGAGGTACACAACACATGCTCATTATTTTGAAATTATTAGTATTAAAGGGAAGAAGTTGCCAAAAAAATGCTTATTACATGTTATCCCTCCATGAAAAAGCTCTGTAAAAGTTGGCTGATGTTCTATAGGCAAAAAGATTAGTTTGTCTCCAAATAAGAATCTCATTGTATTCATAGTTAATAAACAATGTAACCAGGACCAAAAAAACCCATGTCACTTAAGTTAATTTTTGGCACATCAAGTTCTCTATTGCAAACCATCCACAGCTTTCCAGAGCATAACTGCTCTAAAAGGTGATGGATATTGGTTTCATGGCAAGATGACAATAGTTAGGTACAGATGATGGCTAAAATCTAAAGCTCCAAAATCTGAGCTTCACTGAAATCAGGACAGGTTTTCCCATTGTCTTAATTTTATTCCCTTCTCCCTGAGTTAATTACTCACGGAGAAGTAAAAAGAAGAGGTACCACCTTAAAATTAAGTACTGATTACTAGTCAGCTGGTGAAAAACTGACTCAACCCTTATGAATCCACTTTCAGATACCTAAAATCTCAAGGATAAAACTTCACCTTTGGGGATGAAACTTTGTTTGTAATCAGATGTCTGTCCCGTGCACATAAAGGAACATTTCATCAGTGGCTTTTAATCTGCGTGTTTCTCGGTAGCTAGTGCCCAACATACATATAACTGTGCCAGGTGAGCCTCAGGCATGCTGAGCACTTGCAGTTGAAATTGAAGACTGAGAGTACTGTGATGCTGAGCACTTTGAAAAACCTGGTCTCAGGCATCACAAATAGGCAGTGGGTAGTTGGTGTTGGTATCCCAACTTCTCCGTGTTTCATCTCGCCTTTTATAAAATCAGGCTAACACTATTTGCCCTTCTCAAAGTGGCGAGTGAAAAAACAGCCCGTGAAAAATTCAGATGTTGCACTACAATTAACTTAATATTATATTTAGAACAGGTTTAACTAGTGAGCAATAAATGAAACACGGATATGGCCAAAAAACAAATACAGAGAGAAAACAAAATGTTGACACAGCCCATTCAGTACACTGGATGAGACACAGTCCACAGTCCCCCCCAAAAATTAGTGTGCTATAGGTAATTAAAGCCTCTATTATAACACACACATGCAAAAGGTGCAACCAAGTTTTAGATGTATGGCATTGCAACCTCAGTAAATTTCTTTCAGTATAATGTTAGGAAAAATGATAGCACTGTGCAGCTAACATTGAAGCTGAAATAATTAATCTTTATTAATCTTTTACTAGCAATGTTCCAAAGTATTTTCTTTCCTTTGGATGATAATATGATCAAATGAAACAGAACAAAGGCTGGAGGATCAAGCTTCTGTACATGTCAAAATAAAAACAAAACCAATTTTCTACTAACCAGTATATAGAGAGCATTTAAGCAGAACTGTGCTGGCATTTGCCACTTCTCCATAGAAGTCTGTTACTAGGGAAGTGTTCCCAAATGCAAATCAAGCTACCTTCTACACTGCCACCAGGGTGCCTGTCATTATGACCCCTTATGGCTAATACACCAGATGTCCTGCTGGGATGCAAGGGCCTCCCATCCTTTAACAAGACCCAGGTTTGCAAAACAGAACATAGATATCAGTTTACTAGGTAAAAGTGATGTTTAACAGAGGGTAAAAGAATTTAAGAAGGGATTTTAAAAGATAACTCTAAACAAGTTACACAGAAAAAAATATATGTTATTTGGAGCAAGTTATGTGGCAAAGCATAAGAAGGAAAATGCTAAAAGGGAAAGGATGCAATGAGAACACAGGGTATGAAAATACCATTCAACTTAGAGAGGATATTGAGGCAGTGGCATGGTGTGCAGAGGGACACTGCAGAAAATATGAAGAGCAAGGAGTAAACACTGCCCATTTTTTGTGCTGAAGTAACTACACTCATGATTATGAAAAGAGTACAGATTACAGACAATACAGAATACCAGTATTCCAGAAATCAAGATGAAGAAATCAAAGGTAAATGACAGTAAGGGTTTTACCAAATCAGTTAAGAAACAGTGGGATACAAAAACCTGCGTATGAACGTGCCAGAATCTGATCACACTGGCACAGCCAATAAAGCCTGGCACAAATTCAAAAAGGAGCATACAGCAGTTGAAACTGCCTCCTGCTCCACCTACCCTTCTCCTCCTGTCACCTCCATTGGCACAGGTGCTCCATCACACGCATATGAGATGCTGCCCACCTACACAGCGCTGTCTGCTCCCTGTGCCAGCACCCATCAGCTCAGAGCCTTGCCAGCAGCAGCAGCAGGAGGTGAATAGGATACGGTCACCAGCAGATAAAGACTTTGCATTTTATAAATTCCCCCATCACTATAAAAATGGAATAACTATGTTGATTGCATGGATCACATAGCAAATGCTGCTGGTGTGCATCACTTACAATTTACTACAATTATCATATCACACAACTGTAAATCAAAGGTTAAAAAAAATATGATTTATCCTGACATACCTGGAAGGTTTCCATTGTTATCCACATCATCTATAGAGGCTCCCCATCTAACAAGAAGCTGCAAACACCCCAAGCGACCATGAAAAGCAGCGTAATGAACAGGCTTCCACTCATTCCTGTCCGAAACATTTACATTCTAAAACGAAAGCAGTAGGTTCATTCATTCATGTATGAATCTTAGACACAAGAAAAACTTTTTAAAAAGGAATCAGCTGTTCATTGTGTTGTTATGTAAATCAAATGAAATAGCTTTTTTCAAAGTTCATGCCATGTATGCAGTTCCCATTCCAAGACAGGTACTTTTCACAGGTTCTTGGTTTTCTTTAAACAGTACACATATAAAAGGTGCATTTTTAGACATACTTCTATCACTGCATTAGTCATTATTCCCTAAATATGCATCTAGTTTATTTTTTTTAAGTTTGTTATCTCCTTTACTATAGAAGATTTGTACAATTGCAAAAAATCACAACCACCGCGGGGCCTGATCTTCACTTAATGACATCCTCAGTGGATGTTGCTTACTCACATTATCGATTCTCTCTATATTTTTGGATCGTTTCTCTAGTGTACATTACAATAAAAAAATGGAGATTTACCCTAAAAATAAATTCACCAACAAGAATGTGCCAACAGTAATTAATCTATAGTCCTAAATCTCAGTTTAATCTAGGGAGTGTTTTGTTTGGAAAAAGATATCAGACTTTGGCCCTGCGCTAGGGAACGCGGATAAAAGTCTCTCACCGCTCCACTTCGCAGTATGGTTTGTAAGGTGTAAGACTGCCCATGGGCTGCAGCTAAGTGGGATGGAGTGCATCCACGATCATCTTGAGCTTCTGCGTTTGCTCCATTTTTTAACAAAGCCTAAAAGAAACACAAAGTCAAAGTTCAGTCCACAAGCTGAAAAAGTAAACATTGCCAAGCAGGATGTCCTGGTTTCAGCTGGGATAGTTATTTTTTTTTTCTAATGGTTGCTGTGTTTCAGATTTGGTATGAAAGAAACGTCAATAATGCATATCATTTTAGATGTTGCCAGATTATGTTTATATTTTTCAAGGACTTTTTCCAGCTTCCCATAGAAGCTGATAAGGAGTATAGATAGTATGATGGAACGGCCAATGGAATATTCCGCACCACAGACGTCATGCTCAATATATAACTGAGGTGAGCCAGGGGAAGGGGGGTACTCGCGATCTCTGCTCAGGATGGTGCCAATTCACCAATTTACTGGGTAATGCAAGTGACTTGTGTCTTGTATATTCTATTAAACTGTCTTTATCTCAACCCACAAGGTTTTTTCCCCTTTCCCCTCCCTTTCTCCCTCTTCTCCCTGCCCTTCTCAAGGAAGGGGGAAAAATGCACAGGCAGCTGCGTGGCCCTAGTTGCCAGCTGGGGTTAACCCATGACACAGGATGACTTGAGATGATCAGCAGATGATCAACACTGGGCTGACCTCAAGGCAATGACACTACGCAAAACAAATCTGTTTGCACAGACAGCGCAAATGAGTTCACTGGTTTTAACAAGAGTGACTTGATTCCAGATGTAAAGACGTCGAGATGAGATACTCATAGCTGCATTAGGAGCTCTCTCAGCTGATCTTCATAACGAACTTGTCCAAACTGAAGTTCTGCCCTACTTACTTTCGCTTGAGAGTGAATATTTACACGTACCTGCATGCAAGCATCCTGACCTCGGATAGCCGCAAGGTGAGCTGCTGTCCAGCCTCTGACAGTCACCTGCGCTGTATCGGCTCCGTGCCAGAGCAACCAGTGAAGGCACTGCTCAACCAGAACCAAAGGTTTTTATGTAACTAGTCATGTCCTGTATCTGAGGCACACTTTAATTTATCAGTCAATGTTACATTTCAAAACAGTATCAGAATACTTCATTATGGAAATACGACACCCCATGGCATGCCTTAGCCAGAGACTTGTGCGTTAGGAAGTTACAGGTAAGTTAATACTTTCCAGGTTTCACCCAAGAGTACAAAAAGCGCAAATAACCTACTAATTCAGACCCTAGCATTGATTTTACAGTATGGATTCTTAATTTTACTCTTCCAAATTTAAAATGTAATCTGTGAGAGTATTCACACAGCATGAGGTAAAAGCATTGGAAAAAAACAATGCAAACACGCTCACTTGAATTCCAGCTAAAATTACTGGCAGGAAAAATACAACGAACCAAATTTAAAGCCTCATTTAATTTATTAGGCTCCTTAGGTGAACGCAATTCCATCTCTCTTCTCATCCTTCCACAGCTTGGTTTTGCTTATTCACCTTTTTCCAGCAGATATTATTGCTTGCAATAGCAAGCTTTATGGACTATCCAAAACCACCTAGAGGACCAGTTGAAACTTTTTGTTATATATTATTATGATTTATTATCTTCTTTTAGGCAGCCTACAGCTCCGGTTCCTCCAATGTTTCTACGAAAGAGCTTAGCGACAAATAGATGACAGACAATTCAATAAAGTCTGATACATTGATTGCAAAGCAGGAGAGTCGAATGAAAAATGGCAGAATTTATAGAGGCAGAAAAGGGTGGGTAAGCAATTTGTTTTTAACGTTGACAACATGATGATCAGCATTTCTTGACAGTTTCTGTACATTCCAGTAACAGCACTGCACTTATTATTTCTCGAGTTTAGCAAGAACTTCACATTCTTTCCTTTGGGACATGAATTTTTATATGGTTATTTGTGGCCTCGTTGCTTCAAGGCTAGATTGCTATAAAGATTGTACAAGGACGCTGCAACAAGAAAGTGAATATTGTGCTGAAGGCAGCAGCTCAGTCCTCCTGGCAGTTCAAAACATTCGTGCAAGCACCTGCTGATTCCTCCATCAATATTCAACAGTTATTTATTCAAATAAAATGTATTAGGACTACTTGTATAAAGAATGAGGCATGGGACAGGACATTGGTAAACACAATGAACATGTTTTCGCATCACTTCTCACCCATTTCAATCACCTGCAGAACATTTTACACATCTTACAGGATTTTCTAGGTGTCCCAAGAGAAGGGAAAACCACAATAGGGACAAATGCAGGTCATGAGTCTGGAAGGGCACATGGGGCCACGGGGCCCATTTTGCTCAGAGTAAGAAAATCACTGATTTTGTAAAATCTGGCAATATGTTGACTATATAAACTGCCTGGGGCTTCAGAAAGACAAAATGAAAACCTAAACCCCTGTACTTCTGTTCTTGGTGAATACATTTAATGAGAAAAACAGGCAGAGATTGTTGATTTAGCTTGATCAAAGCTAGCAATTTTGTATCCAGCCTCTCCCAAAGAAGGAAAACATTAAGGTATAAAAACCTTGCTGTGTCTGAACACTACCATAATGTTTTACCTCCAGACTTCCAGAGTGTGCAGCACAGTGCAACGGTGTGAATTTGTGGACTAAATCCACCTCATTAATACCAGCTCCACTTTTTACCATTGACGCAAGCTGTTCTACATCACCAGCTTTCACTGCCTCATGTACACTAGCATAGTTTTGCTTCTTCTTGACAGCTAGTGAGGAATAATAAAAGGGCATTAGTCAGTTCAGCAACATTTAAGAGCTATAAAATAAGTAATGAGTCAAAGAAACATCAGGGTGTCAGCTTCACAGGAATCAACCAAAATGTTCGGAGTAACCTATGAAACTGAGATTCATACCAGCAGGAATCACAGAATCACAGACTGGCAGGGGTCGGAAGGGAGCTCTGGAGATCACCCAGTCCCACCCCCTGCCAGAGCAGGGTCACCCACAGCAGGGGGCACAGGAACGCGTCCAGGCGGGTTTGGAA
>VWZL01002132.1:978-26338 GCA_013396915.1 Stercorarius parasiticus | reverse complement strand
CTCTCCAGCCTGTCCAGGTCTCTCTGGATGGTGGCACAGCCTTCTGGTGTGTCAGCCACCTCTCCCAGTTTTGTATCATCAGCAGACTTTCTGAGGGTGCACTCTGTCCCCTCATCCAGGTCATTGATGAATATATTGAACGGAACTGGACCCAGTATGGACCTCTGGGGAGCACCACTTGTTACTGACCTCCAACCAGACTCTGTGCCCCTAATCCTAAGTCACTTCTCCTTTGTCAGAAACAGAGCAATATGCAAAAACCCGAGACAGCCATGCTCCCTCCAGCCACAGAAAAGGGCCCAAAAGAGTAAGACCCAGAAGAAAACCAAGAAGCACTGCTACTCCATCTATGTATGCAAATGCTAGAGCAGGTCCACCCCAACGCTGGCTCTCTTCCAAGATGTGGGCACCACAAACTCTTACATTAATCACATTTTCAAGTACAACAACAGCAAGGCTTCCCATTTGGGCAAACAAGCTCTCAGCCATCACTCCCCAGGTGCTCCACATGGCCATGCTCCTGCTGCTGCTGCCGCCTAAGGATTTGGCATAGCATGGCATACCACACTGGAGGGCACCAGAGCCTTCACCAAATGAGCATACCATTTAATTGCTCTTGACTGAGCTACACAGACCAGTTTCAGGACAAGCTGATGTCAGAATTAAAGCTGCTGTAGAAAAGCAGTTCTTCATACAACATGCTACTCATCCTGTGTTGTTCTCTTGCTAGAACTATGGCGTTGCTCTGTCACAGCTCACTGTTAGCAGCCTGATATTTTGATCCCACCAAAGTCAATAATATTTTCACTGAGCTCAGTGGCACAGAATCAAACTCTACATGTAGAAGCAGTGGGGTCAAAAAACAAAAAACCCATCCCCAGGCCATGGGATCAAATAACCTGCGTTCTCCTTCAGGCCTTTCCAATGACTAACTACGTGACTGGAAACGATGGGAGCTACATATCCAAACCCCATGGCAACATCTTGGTATTTTGCCAAAACTTGCAAACAGAAATATCTGATGCAAGTAGATCTAATGGCTGAGGGGGGTAACTTCAGATAGCCAAGCATAAGAGGAACCTCAAACAATTAGTAATCACCTTCTTGAGTAGTCATCATTCCAGTATCAAAATGCACTAACACTGTTTCATAAGATTTCACGCTGTTAGAAAAAGTCTTGAAGAGGTGGGCTGCTGTTTTGCAAGTCAAGCAAGCATGAAAATGTAGGTCTTAAGGTATTAGTGCCTCAGCTTCTCCACCTGTGGAGAAGAAGCGGTAATAGTTAGAATTGTTACGCAATTTGAGATAAAAAATATTAAAGAATATAAATGAGAGGTTGCATGAAAATCTTTGTGATATGTGTAAAAAAAAAAATCAGTAAATACGATGAAAACCAGCCTTCACATCTTACCAGTGCCTTTTTCATATAATCTGTAGCGTGATAGTAGTGCTCAGGCAGATTTGGGGTTGCCACAGAGAGGGAAAGAGGGCTGAAGCTGTTTCAATAATCCCAGCTGACAGTAACACACCCTGTGCTGTAACACACCACTTGATCTTGTGGCTGTGTATCACTGCACTTCCACCTCGTCCAGCTCAGCAGGCTGTATCGCTGCCCTGCACAACGCGGCTTCAGTTAGGAACCGGGACTCCATCCTGCAAAACACTGTATGAACAAACAGCAGCAGCATAGAAACACAGAATAATGCAGGTTGGAAGGGACCTCAGGAGGTCATCTAGTTCATGTTTCCAGAGAATATTTAAGTATGTCTTGTGGTTTGAGTTGTTTTTTTAAGGAGACAATATCACCAGGACATAATTTTCCCACAGGGGAGCCATTTCTCATTATGCCAAGTGAGGGTTACAGACTTCAGCGCAATTACACAGACTTGCATCAGAGGAAGATCTGGCCAATTACACTACTTGCCAAAGTACTGTGTTTTACACAATGTTCCAGTGCAACAAGTTCAAGGTAATCTTTTTTTTTTTTTTTTTAATCCTAGAAGAAAAGCAAACACAAGGCTCACCAGCAGAGTGAATTTTGTCTCCCTTCTCCCTCTGGAGACCCACAACTGCACGGAGATGGATGCCGAGTGCTGCTGCGCGGCTTCTTGGAGCAGGCCACCACGAACAAGCCAAAGGCAGTTGCCCTGGTACTGGAGTTCAGCAAACAGCTGTTAACATGAATTCTGTACAAAATGCGTTGATTTTTGAAAGTGAAGGACAGGGTTCCATCATTTCAGTGTAATTTTTTATCAAACCTGTTATCAAATGCTCATTGGACGTTCTGAGAGGAAACTCCTTTGGAGAAAGGAGATGAGACCAATACGGGTTTTGAGATGAGTACCTGTTCAGAATTCAATTAAAGAAATTAAGTAACCTGGTCTGGTGGGAGGTGTCCCTGCCCAGGGCGGGGGGGTTGGAACTAGGTGATCTTTAAGGCCCCTTCCAACCCAAACCAATCTATGATTCTAAGTGAAGAAAGATAAGGCTCAGAACAGGGAAAAAGAGGCAATTTTAGGTTTGTTTCTGTAACAGACAAACCCAATCCTGTACCGAACTCCTTGGCAGCAGCTCCAAAGGACGAGGGGAGGCTGTCAGCCCCGGCCAAGTCCCGCTGCAGGCCAAGGCCAAGCCGCCAGGCCCCTGCGGGGGTATTTTGAGTGGGTCCCGGTGGAGCCCCGTGTCACAAACTGCGGATTTCGGGCAAAATAAATGAAGGGGAGCCGGGGCCGAGGGAGCGCGGCAGCGGGCGGGTCCCGACGCGCTCCCCGCCATGGCGCCGCCGCCCCGCGGGGCTTTTCCCCTCACGGACCGGGCGGGAGAAGTGCCGCTGTGGGGGCGAAGCGACCGCCCGCTGCCGCCACGGCGGGGCTCGGGGTGGGGGGCGCTGCCGGGGCTGCCCCCAGCCCTCAGGGGAGGGAAAAGCGGAAGAAGGAGCGCGGGCGAACCCGTCTCACCGGCCGGAGAAGGGGGTGGCGGGGTGGCGGCGCGGCGGCCGTCGGCGCGGCGGCTCCTCAGAGCAGAAGCGGCCGGCAGGCCGCCGCTCTCACTGGGGAGCCTGCCTCACTCGCTGGGCCCTCCTCCTCCTCCTCCGGTTGCTATGGGCACAGTGTGCGCTGCCCCGGCGCCCGGGAGGCGGCGGCGGGAGGAAAATGGCGGGCAGGGCGGGAGAGGCGGCGTGTGGCCCGCCCGGGGGGAGCCCGAGGGGAGGCCACGGCGCCTCGGTGGCGAGGGGAGCCCGCTCGCCTTCCGGCATAGCTGGAGGCAAGGTTCATCCGTATGAGCTGCAATAAAGTTTCCTGTGGATGGCTGGAGGGGTTGGAGAGCAGGGAAAGGATGGCGGAGGGGGGAACTTGCACTGCTGGGTGGCACCTTTCTGGCAGCCCCGGGCTAAGTGTCTTCATGCACTCCTTAGGGAGAAGTGTGACAAATCAGCACGTATTCTGATCTCTGAGACCATCAGTGATCACAGAATCATAGAATCGTCTAGGTTGGAAAAGACCTTTCAGATCATCGAGTCTAACCATCAACCTAACTCTGACAAGAACCATCACTGAACCACGTCCCCCAGCACCACACCTACTCGTCTTTTAAATCCCTCCAGGGATGGCGACTCCACCACTGCCCTGGGCAGCCTGTTCCAATGCTTGACAACCCTTTCAGTGAAGAAACTTTTCCTAATATCCATCCTAAACCTCCCCTGGTGCAACTTGAGGCCGTTTCCTCTTGTCCCATGGCCTGTTCCTTGGGAGAAGAGCCCGACCCCCCCTGGCTCCCCCCTCCTTTCAGGGAGCTGTGGAGAGCGAGAAGGTCTCCCCTCAGCCTCCTTCTCTCCAGGCTGAACACCCCCAGCTCCCTCAGCCGCTCCTCACCAGACTCCTGCTCCAGACCCCTCACCAGCTCCGTTGCCCTTCTATTGACCAAGGTGTATTGACCAGGAGGTATTTAACCCGTTTATGCTCTGCCTGTTTGTGTAACCCTCTCTTAGCACCAAGGGTTCACAGGGATGGTTTTTTCCTGCAGCCAGTCCCGCTCCTCATTCCCCTTGGCCAAAACCAGGTGGATCCCCAGAGGGAAGCCAGGTTCCTTTCATGGGGTGAAAAAAAGCACCCTGCATTTCCAGGCAGGATGAACCCTTCCCCATCAGATTTACAGGCATGCATGGATAATTGCACAGACCCAGCAAGGTCCACTTAGAGCTGAACTATCGTCATTAGAAAGCTGCCATAAATCCTCCTGCTGCAATTTACAGGTCTCTCTGTTCTAGCCCTAGTACCATTTGTTGCCTTTTTCTAACAGCCTTCCACATATTTAAAGACCTCAAGTCTCTGCTCAGTCTCCTCTGAATTTCAATTTGTATGATTTCAGAGACATCTAAGGTGTTGCAGGACACAGTGTGTCACTTGGACCAAGCCCACATCCCTGTCCAGGAAGGAGTTTCAACAAGTAGCAGGGCAGTACCTCCCGCAGCACGGCCACCAACCCCACCCCATGGCCACCAACCCCACCCCACCCCACCAGCTGACCTCTCCCTCATCCATCTCCGAAGTAATTTTGTTCCCCTGGGCTGTCTCCAGACACAAAGTATATTTCAGGCTGGTATCTTGAACCGGGCACGCTCACGCTATAGCTACAACCTTCACGCGAGAGTCAAGGAATTATTCACATCTTAAAAACTGCCTGAAGCTGGTTGTGAGGATGGGAAGAAGCGTTGTAGCCAACAGCAAAACCACCTTCACAGCTGATTATTTCTACTTATATCGCACGCTAAGGGTGAGTTCTCATCTCCCAAGTATCCTCACCGCAGTACTACTACACCAGGACTGTGACATTGCTCTTTTAGTGCTTCTCTCTTGCTCCCAGCAGCTTCAAAAATAAGCACCACGCACACGGCAAAGTGAATGAAACATTAAATGCATATTACCCTAAGACACACAGTTGTATTATTTGTTTCCAATCCCACAAACACGCCAGCCACAGACACCCAATACCGAAAGGAAGAGACTCACACTCAAATAAATGCTTAATTTTATTTAGTACATTTAAGAAATATTAACATCTCAGGATATCTGGTTTACCATCTAAGTCCAGTCATAAGCAACGAAAAAAAAAGTTAATCATGTTTCAAATGAGCATTCTTACATTCATTCCCCCCTGTAACGTAAAGAAAATTTGTTCAGCTGTATTAAATTCCTATGTGTTTGGCTAATGGAAAAAAGAAAAATCGTTAAAAATGACTTAACTACCAGGCATCCTGGTTTGTTAATTCTTTGTTGGCACTTGTGTTCACAATCAAGCATTCTGGTTGGTTTGTTAAATTTTCCCCTTCTACCCAGAACTGTCTTTTTGGGGTTTTTTTGTTTGTGGGTTTTTTTGTGTGTTTCTTTTTTTTATTGTTTTTTGTTTTTTTTTAATATCTGGATATGTAAGTTTGTTCAAATAAGTTTAAAAAGAAAAGAAATCTAGGGCAGGCTGTCTGAGAAGTTCTTGCACTGCTTCCCTTGATAACGCACCTGGGTTATCTGAATAATAACGGGATAACTGAAGGAAGTTATTTGCTTTCAATGTTTCTGAACCTTATTGAGCAAAAGTTCTTTTAAATTCTGTTTAAACTGAAAAAAGTACAGAAACACTGTCTTCATCTGATGGTGTGCATAAACATTACACTCCATATATAGCAAAAATATCTTTTATTTATAATTTACATTTCCACAAGTGAAAATTGTACATTTTTACATATACCGTTTCATTCCATTAAATTTTCACGCATCTACAGAACTTTCACACAATGACACCTGAAACTGTGCAGGCATTAAGTAATTCAAATACGAAAATGTATTTATTAACCAAACAGTAGTTGAGGCCCTGCCTCAGTTGAACATTTTTATTTCATATAAAAAGTATTTGCCTTCCAGAGTTAACACAGCAGCTCTTCTGTAAAAAAAAATTCATACTCATACCTCAATTTAAACAGACTCATCAGGTTCTGTTTTAATATCTGTAGATGCAGGTGTGTTCTCTTCTGCACAGGCAGTAGGGGTGTCATCAGGTTCTTCTTTGATTTTAGGTGGTGAGTCACAGGACTCTTGTGTTTCTTGTTTAACAATGTTCAACATTATATTTAGTGGATTTTCTACAGGAGTCTTGCTGGGAGATGGTGTGCAATCAAATGATGATGTCTGCAAAGTGAAAGTCAACGTAGCATTAACACACATTAAAAAGAAACAGTTTTAGCTTTTTTCCCTTTTGCTCTTTTTCAAAATGAAATACATTGATAGCCAGCCAGTCAAAATCCAAACTTCTACTTTATCAAGATCCTAAGAAAACAAACTTATTCTTTAATAGCATTATTTTTGCCCAATTACTTTGAAAAGGTACCATCCAAGCAGTGATGAAATGCTTAACACATTACCATCGACTATTCCCTGCCATCCCCAGGGGAACTGTAACTCCCGAAGCATTACTGATGTAACACACACCAACACCATTTTTGCAAATTCCTAAGATTATGCAAGTTACTCAACAATAAATGCATGACCTGTTTTCAAACCATGGTTTTGCTTTTATGACACACAAGCCGTCATGGTACATCACAACACGAAATACGTCTTAGCTAATTCTGTATTATGAACTCGCCATGCCCAAGGCCTTCGAGTCTTTGTCCAGTCACAGGCAAGAGAAACGGGCAGCACGTTCTGAACACCACTGCTCCCCACGAAGTCAGAGACCAAGCAAACAAACTGAAAGCAAAATGCTTCAAAAAATATGAAGAAGGATTCACTTACGTTTTGGTAATCCTCATAGCAAGATGGATGGTAAATCTGAAAAAGAATTGTTATACATTTAAATACATTAAAACAAATTCATAGAATCACAGAATCATAGAATTGCCTAGTGACCTTTCAGATCATCGAGTCCAATCATCAACCTAACTCTGACAAGAACCATCACTGAACTGCATCTCTAAGCACCACGTCTACCCATCTTCTAAATGCCTCCAGGGATGGCGCCTCAACCCCTTCCCTGGGCAGCCTGTTCCAATGCTTAGTAACCCTTTCAGTGTAAAAATTTTTCCTAATATCCAGTCTAAACCTCCCCTGGCGCAACTTGAGGCCGTTTCCTCTTGTCCTATCGCCTGTTACTTGGAAGACAAGAGCAACCCCTCCCCCTCTACAACCTCCTTTCATGTAGTTGTAAAGCAATAAGGCCTCCCCTCAGCCTCCTTTTCTCCAGGCTAAATTATCCCAGCTTCCTCAGCCGCTCCTCAGGATTCCTGGTTATGAACAGAACAGTGTCAATTACACCTATCTCACAATTTGTCTAGAAAAATAATGCCATGAACAGGCCAAGTATGGTGTCAAATATAACTGTGAAAGATTTTGTGTATGTTTCTTTGGGAGAAGTTATCATACAGAAGCCTGGTACGTGCTGGGAATTACAGAAGCCTGGTAAGTGCTTGGAATTACTTGTGTACAGCCACACAAAGAAATAACGGAACCAATATCTACACCCATATAAGCATTCGTTTTTCTTTTAGCACTGCAGTACAAGGGAAGGCTAGTGAGCCGGTACTAATGATGCCAGGACTTCATGCACTTCCAAAGGTTGAGATATTTATGTACCTAGCAGACAGGAAAACTACCATGGGAATTCTTCAGGGAAGAAAAAAGCACATGGCCCTCCCTTTCTTTTTTTTTTCGCTATAATTCTTTGGTTTTTTTGCTATAAATTAAGTATCACGTGTAAACAAGATCAGATTACCTTTTCATCTACTCTGATAGCATTCTTCAGGTGCCACTCTTCCTCTTCTTCATCCCAATACTGTTCAAATTGCTCTTGGCAAATTTCACAGCTCTGAAAAGTTATTGGAGTAACAGAGAGAAATTATTGCAACAATTTACTGAACACATGAAGTTCAAGAACCTAGTAACAGTCAAACAAGGTTCTTTTAAATGAAGATAAGTACATTAAGAGTACAACATGATCTTTCCTCCGCACTTTAAAAATAATTTTAGAAAACTTTAATTAAAAATTACTTGAGTATAGTTTGCAGATTGAGCAGCAATCATCATCTGGCCTTGAAGACTGTTCTCACTTAAGAAATGTAAGCTTTGTCCTTCTAGCTAGGAAGACTCTGCACAACACCGTAACAATCTAATGCTGGTTTACTGTCACGTAAGACAATCCAGTACGGGGATTTAATTAATTTTATTTATGGCATTACCTTCACTCTTCCCCTTAACTTGGAGTCGCAAATTAAAAAAGCAGAACTTTTAGATGAATTAACATTTTTACTACTTCTATGCAAAATAATCATCTCAGAGAACAAGGAACAAAAGGTACTTTTTAAAATTAAAACAAAGGCCTTTATGGTTTGATATCTAATTTCTTAGAGGCTTACCATGTAAAACTAAATTGTAATTCTACCCACATTTGTATTTGATTACTACACCAATTCACCTACCAAAATGCAGATCTACTGGTTACCTCAAGATTGAGATATATCTTTGTCCTAATGTCTATCTTCTACAAAAAAAGAAATATCTGTGTAAAAGGATCAAACACCCAGAAAACCCAATCATTATTTGAATGACAAAGGACCATTTCCAATTCACTTGCTCTGTTTACTCTTTCTGTGGAAACATTCAGTAAATTAACACACTTTGCCTATTTCAATTTTGCTAAAACGATGGAATGCCAATGAGTCTAAATTTTTTTTGAACTACAGGTGATTTATACCATCATCTGCCCCTGGGAAACAACCATTACATACACAAACACGCCACCTACGAAGCAGCACAGAGGTCCGAGAACAAGACTTCAGCTATGTACAGCCCACTGCATGAAAGAATGCTGTAAACCTCTTTGAAGTATGAGATGATTCTCACTATCTGGGCTAATAAAGGCAAGCTGAAACTTACCTCAACTGCTCCAGCTGGTCCAGCAGGGACACTCTGAAACTCCTTCTCTTTCGCAGCCTCTTGTGTCTTCAACACAACCTCTTCGTGAGCTTTTTCAAAAAACTGGCTTTTTGCACGCTCCTCTAGGTCGGCTATTTCTTCAAATTCAATCCAGTCCTAAGGAAAACGTTATAATTTACACTCAGACACTGACAAATATCCAGAAATGTTAAAAAAAAAAAAAAATCTCGGGGAAAGAAAAAGACAGTCCAAGAGTACCGTATTTAATAAATCTTACTTCATTAGAACTGAAATGCTGCTCGCATGCGGCATTAGCACAGTGCATGCTTTCTCACAATGCTACACTTCAAAAAAGCTTTTTCCAGAAAAACAACTATCCTCAATTTCCATTCCATTCTCAGTGCGATGAAAACAGTACCAATAGCTTCGAATTGTTTATTGTTCATCATACAATTGCCTTTTGTATTTTGATGGGCATTTGAAAACTACTTGAAATATCTAAGACATCGTTGTTTACCAAAGGCCAACTCCTGTGACGATGCAAATTTCAACTGCAATCCTACAGTACATACAGAAGTAAAACAAAGAATCCGGACTGTAATTTACCAAGACACACTCCGCATTACTTACTGTTAAACTGTAGTACCATCTTCTGTGCGTGATTTTTCTGCTAACATCTTTTTCTGTCCGGTTCTGACGATAATGCCAATCTAAATGATCCGCATAAACATCTGTCTGTGAAGTAGTGAATCTCATTCCACACGAGTAACACTGAATTCCAGTGTACAATCGATTTATTACACTATCGTAACGCCTACAAAAAGGGAAAAAACAAGTCTTAACACTTCTTCGAATAGAAAAAGGCGAGAAGTTTCTAAAAAGTTGCTTCATATGCCCACAAGAATAGAGGAAAAGCATGAATCTACTGCAAGGTTAAAGCACGCAATACAGCTAAATTCTTCCCTTTTTCATAAGACAATCAATTGAAACATTCAAATAACAAACTATTCATGAGAAACACACTAGTGTTGTGTTTCAAGCCTACTAGCATGATACATGCATGATCACCTAATAGTGCATGAAATGGTAATGCTTGCATTTGGCTCAGCTTTGCAAACTACTGCAAAGGTGGTAAAATTAGTAGTAATAAAGGAAGAAACACTGACTTCAATTCATATTACAACCTTGCTGATTAAGTAACAAAATGCAACTTGTGTAAAGATAGTCTTCTCAGGTTAATTTTCCCTCTTTTTCCTCCCTCAAATTCTCCAAAGCTAACATAAAAACTGCAGGTCCTCTTAGCCACAAAGTGTCGTACAAAGCTCTCAGCTGCCTTGAATTCAGCATTATACTACCCTGTCGTTATTCTTACTGCACTGTAAACTTGTTCTACTATACGCACTGTCTGAGTTCTTCAACTATGAAGTTAGTGAGGTCTGGGACATTTTGATCTTCATTCTGGTCATCATCTTCCTCTTCAGCAGCTGGTTGGGCTGATGTGTCATTCACTTCTAGAAAGCATAAAGATATCGTTTTATCAAAATTTCAGTACGTCATCAGAAAGAAATATTAATAAATACAATCTGACAATGCTAAAATACAAATGTGCAATAGCTAAGCCAGCTTCTTCTAACGTCATTTAAAAAAAACATACAAGATACTGTAAGTCATTCAGAATTTCAATTTAGGAAAACAGTGTTTCACCTCAGTCTCTGGCACTAAAATTCAGTCTTCAGAGACACGAGAGTATTTCAGAAATCGATAAGGATCTAACTGTAATCAAGAACAAGTTACTTACGCACAGCACCAAAGACAAAACTGACCACTCCGGATAGCTGAAGTGTACAAATTAAACAAGATACTAAGAATTTACTCCATCACATGTGCTCATTTCCTCCCCCAAAACAAAATTCAATTTAAAAAAAACACGCAGGATTTCACAGAAGTTCTTACACTTAGCTTTAAACTTCAGCTGTGCATAAACTGAGTAGTTAGAACATAATGGATCTACATACGTGCTGAAGTGGCATCGGTTTTTGACAGTTTGAGGATCCCTGTTTTCAGCAGTTTAGCAAACAACTCATTGACATCAACCTGCCCAAGGTGGTTATCAGGATATGAATGTGGAAGGGCTCCTAGGAAAAAACATTGACATGCAAGGAGTCAAAAGGTTAGCATCAGAAATTTACTTTGCTTTTACCAGCATATTTCACAACACGCTTTTCCTTCTCCATCAACACTCTTTATGTCTAGTCCCTGGCTAATTTCTTCCCTTGCAACAGCTTCCTTCATACTGTATTCTGAAGTGCTATCTAAGCTGGCTGCCCATATGCCGATTTTTACTGGATACTGTTTATTAAAATGTAGTATTTTCCTTGGTTTATGCTTGAATGTTTCACCAGGACCAATCTACTTCATCACCTACTTTAACCATTTATGACTTTTTAGAAGCTTTTCATTACTGGGAAAGTTTACGTATTCTGGCAAACACAAACCGGACCTACAGACTGGTACCTTCCAGAAAAGCAGAGCAAAGTACTTTTTTTTTTTCCAGCACAACTACATAGCAAAACCACCTGGTTAAATTGTGATGGTTTTCTTTAGTTTTCATTGAGTGAAACCCCTAAAGAGAAGAAGGTCCTACAGAAACCACATCTACGGCCACCTCACTGAAGAGGCTTCCCTTAGTCCACACAGACACAGTACACCAGGACATTTAAAAAGGGTAATTTTTGTGGCTACTAACAAACAGAACAATCCAAAAGAAATAAGAGGAAGTTAATAATTTCATTACACACCTGCAGGGTTCTGAACAAAACTTCCAGGATTTGGCAAATACTGTTGACCTTGGCCGTAAGGCCCTGGTTGAGCAGACATGAGAGAAACCTGTGAAAGCAGACATTCAAGCTATTTACTTCTAAACATTTCTCAATAATTTCCTATACATTAAACTCTTCCCAGGAGTGACCGATGCGAGTTTGTTATTGAAAGGTCCACAAATGACTGTGTAGCATTTCCCTCATTTTCATTTCCCACTAGAAAAATTTCAGAACACACACTCATTTTGCATAACGGTTAAATGATAAAAAAAAAAACCTTTCTTCTACCTAACAAGCCTTCAATCACGTTTTCCAAACACGGTACTTCCTTTTAAATTGTTCCTGTTCACCAAACAGAGCTCATCAGAAGAAATCTGGCCCAGGTTGCCCAGGGAAGCTGTGGCTGCCCCATCCCTGGAAGGGTTCAAGGCCAGGCTGGACGGGGCTTGGAGCAGCCTGGTCTGGTGGGAGGTGTCCCTGCCCAGGGCAGGGGGTTGGAACTAGGTGATCGTTAAGGTCCCTTCCAACCCAAACCATTTTATGATTCTATGAAATTTGAGAAACTGGTAAATGTCTATTAACAAATGCCACTATTAATTCTTATCTAAGAACTGAAATAGCATCCACTGTATAAAACACATCTTGAAAGTAGGATTTTTCAGCAAACCAGCTACGTTAAGCTTCAGATAGAAAACTAGTTTTTATAACACACTTGTAATAGAAATGGTTGGTTTTTTTCCTAATTGACTGCTTTCTGGATCTATAAAAAAAGTTCAAATTGTTTAAAATTTTATCCCGTTAAAGGTTTGCAGGACACATTATCCGCTTTCGTACAATCAGTTAACTCTTCACGTTCAATTATTATCCCCCAAATTAAAAAATGCCCTCTAAAATCTCTAATCTACTGAATGAAACGACAACGTTTTCATTGATGTACAGTATCATTTTCCCCTTTTGAAAAGAGCATTTCCAACCGGCAACAGCAAAGACAACTTGTAGAGCATGCTAGTGTCAAGATAATTTTAAAAAACTGTAGTTCAACCATGTCCGTATCTTTCTTACAATTCCCCCAGGTTACAGATATCTCTTTAAAACTGGCTTGTCACCAGTACTAACAGCTGCAAAAAGACAACAGAATTATTTCAGCCCATTCTAATTCTACACCTCTTAGAAAAATTAATCACGTATATTCACTTGCATTATTTTTCATGCTTTATATAGAATTCACTTTTGTGCAAGTTTAATGAAAACACCACAGGCTTCCAATTACCTGGTTTTGTTTTCAAGTTAAAAATACTAATTTCACTGTCATATTCCGAGCTACAAAGTGACTGTGAAGATCCACTATTTTGTTTCTTTCTTAAAAAAAAGATTCTTAAAAAATAGCAATGCATGTCTCTCTTAAATTATCTCGAAACTACTGAAGAAGGATGACTTTTTTAGCTTGAAACTGGCTCCCAGTCTGCCAGCACTTCAGAAATATCTTCCATTTTTAGAGGAAGAAAACCTGCTGATTCTCTACACAAAAACAGACCTGCAAGCGAATTGTTTAACACAATCAATTCTTACCTGATTACTTCCCATTGGCATGTTATTGAAGTTCCCATATTGAGGACCCTGAAGACCTTTTTCATCAAAGTAATGTCCAGCTGCTCTCAATGGGAAATTCTGTGCTCCTGGGCCAGCTGGCCCATTGAAATTTGGTCCAGGCGAACCATCAAATAGATCAGGCCTCTGGAACTGCATCCCATGAGACGGTCCGTTGTAGCCCTGTTCGACAAACGGGCCACCTTGTCCGTATGGTGACATTTCTAGTCTTGAGGCAGGATGGTTAGCTACATTTTCGAAACGTGCACCTTGAAGGCCAAGGGGCAAGTCAAATCTAGAGGCTGGCTGGTGAGGTCCATCAAATCTTTGAGGTATGGCTGTATCAAATCGTGGTTGTGCCTGTTGGCCAGGCGCCCTTTCAAATCTCGGACCAGGCTGTCCATGAATTCCGTCAAATCTTTGCAAAAGAGACAGCTGTCCAGGCTGACCATCAAATCCAGCTGCATGACAACCATCGAATCTTGGACCGGCCCGACCAAGAGGACCATCAAATCTAAGTCCACCAGCTCCCTGGTGTACTGGTCCATCAATCAACCGAGGACCTACACCTGGCTGACCGTGCGGTCCTTCCAATCTGAGCCCACCACCTGAAGGTCCGTGTGGCCCCTCAAATCTGAGCCCACCACCTGATGGTCCATGTGGCCCCATAGGCTGACCATGTGGCCCCTCAAATCTGAGGCCACCTCCATGTTGACCATGGGGCCCCAATGGCTGTAAATGTGGTCCCTCAAACCTGAGGCCACCCCCTGGTTGACCATGAGGCCCCAAGGGCTGACCATGGGGTCCCTCAAACCTGAGACCACCCCCTGGTTGACCTCGAGGCCCCATAGGTTGACCATGAGGTCCCTCAAACCTGAGACCACCTGAAGGCTGACCACGGGGACCCTCAAACCTGAGACCAACTCCAGGTCCTTCAAATCTAGGACCACCTACAGGCTGCCCTGCAGGCCCCTCGAACCGCAAAGGCCCACCTATCTGCCCAAGAGGTCCCTCAAACCTCAGTGGACCTCCTCCACCAACCTGTCCTGGGGGTCCTTCAAACCTCAGGGCCCCTGCCAGCTGCCCTGGGGGTCCATCAAATCTCAGGGCTCCAGCTGCCCCTGCTCCTGCCAACGGTCCATCAAACTGAGCTGCACCCGCCCCCACCAAAGGCCCCTCAAATCTCATTGCAGCCTGTCCAGGTGGCCCATCAATTCTGGAACTTGAGCCAGCAGCAGGACCATCAACAAAAGGACTTCCTTGTCCATCTACCCCAACCCTTGCAGCAGCTGGTCTAGGTGAGCCGTCAAACAGAGGTCTGTCTTCCATTAGTGCGCTTATCCTCTGCTTTGCTTCAATGCCTCCAAATCTTGATCCTGGACTTTCCGGAAACGGTGCTTTCTCCGGATCTTCATACCTAGCTCTTTTGAAACGTTCAGTGAATGGTGATCTTGGTTCCTCTCGAACACCTAAAAAAACCAAACCAGAACAAACCAGATAAATAATGGGCAGTGTTTTAGCGAGGGATTAACGGCTGTAAAATAGTGTAAAACCATATACCAGCTTGCCCAAGAAGCTGTCTTTCTTCACGATTATCAAATCTGCAGATTGCATCACCATCTATTTTCTGGAACTCTGTTGTGCTTTTCCCCTGTTGTCTGAGAGCATCTCTAAATTCATCTGATTCTCCCCAGCTGTCATAAGGATCAAAGTTCTTAGAACCTCTTGCTCCTTTGGTAGCATTTTGTTCCTCAAGTCTTCGCCGACTCTCAAGCGGTGAGAGGTTATCAGCAAAAGGTCTGTTAGTGCCACTTACAGGAGAATGTCTCCTAGATCTTTCTCCAAATGGTTCTTTTCTGTCAAACTGTACTCCACGTTTGGCTTTTCCTTGCTCACATTCTATTCCTGAAAGCAATGAATCAGGCAAATGATAATCCAAAATATCATCAGGATCCAACAGATCAAGCCTTGACAATGAATGCTGAACTTGTGTTCTTTTTAGTTTAGCCTTATGTTCATAGTACGTTAATTCTGCATCCGATAGAAGAGGTTTCTTTTTCATACCACATTTTTCCTCTGTAGGGCTATCCCAGACATTACATCTGTGCTTTCCTTCCTGATACTGGAACAGCTGTCGTATCTGATGAGCTACCATGAGGAACTCATCTTGTGTTATTTCGCCAGATGTCAAACGTTCATTGGCCTATAATATAAAGCTACAGTTTAGACTTCTAAAAAGAAAAGAAAACTATACCCAGGACACTTCTATGAAGACAAACTTATTACCTTCTTAAGTAATTCTCTCTTGCTTGCAGATGTCAGTTCTTTGGGAATCTGTAAATTAGCATCCACACTTAACCGGTGCTGCTGCTTTGGTGCACGGGGTGATAAAATTCCTTTACCAGCAGGCCAGTTTTCCCGGTGTCTTTGGTGAGGGGATTTACCAAGTGCTTGGTGTTCTTCATTCTGCTGTGAGCTGAAAGCAAGAATACATTTAAAATACAGATTACGTCTTTATTCAGGACATAACTGTTACATTCCTATTAGAACTGATCATGGCAAAACATCACTATCGCCTTGGAATCTAAGTATGCATAATTTCCGTATCTCACTAGTAGAAATAAATTAAACTTAGAAATTTTAACGATCTGAACACTGCCTCCCAAAGCTGACTATTCTGAGGTCAGCAGTAGAATTTCCACCGACTTCAAACAGAAGTTGTTTAAAAGATAGTAACTTACTTTTTATTTTCTTCCCAACCAGATTTCCACCTCTTGCCTGATTTGGATCCTTGCCAGTTTTCTGCATTCTCCTTTGGATCAGGAGAAGCTTTTGTAGAATGCTGGCTTGCTGTTTCTTGGGGTCTGTCTTCTTGAGCTTTCTTCACTCTCCTTGGATCTCGCACCTCTTGTTTAGCGTTTCTCTTATTAGAATTTCTTTCATCTCTTGCTGCTTGCGTGCCTTCTTCAACATGAGATTGCTTAGGGCCTGTCTGACGTATCTTCGCAATTTTAGGAGCTGATGAAGTGGGAGATAAACTCCTAAGTCTTCTTTTGGGTGATCTCCTCTCTCGTCTTTTTGGAGAATGCGTAGATGGCGACCGTGCCTTAGGAGAGCGTGATCGTGACCGTTTTCTATTACTTGATCTCCCTTGTTTTCCACTCTGCTTCTCTGACTCCTCTGTAGTTGCATCTTGTTTCTGAACAGCACCATTGATTACTTTATTTCTGCTGCCTACTGGTCTATGTTCAGATGTCTTATGTTCCTCTTTTTCTTTTTTCTCTGTACATCTCCTCTTTTCTTTCACCTCCTCCTCTTTGCCCTCTGACTTATCTTGAAGATGTCTTTTCAGTCTTGGATCCCGCTTACTAATTTCAGATACTTTTGTGCTTTCACATTCCTGGGTTTTACTGTCTTTAGTACTGGGTAGCTTATTTTTTAAAGGGGATGGTGATTTAGGTTTTGCTTCTGATTGGTCAAGTTCTTTCTTCTGTGTTTTTTCACTTGCTTTCAATTTGTCTTGCTTTGTTGAGTTTTGCTTTTCAGCCTGTGTTGTTTTGTTTGCCTTGGTATCAGACTGACTGGTTGTGTTTGGTGGAAATTCTTTCCTATGAGATTGATCTTTAGCATGGGAAGAATGTTGAGCCATCCGATTAAGTCGAGGATCCCTATTTACTATCTTCATATCATGAAGTGGAGGACTTGGAGATGGTTTGTTTTTTTCGGATTGCACAGCAGTCTGATGAGGTGGTTTAACTGTCATGTGAGGTGTGGGAGACATGTGTTGCTTGGAAGGTGCTGGAACTGAAGCTATAGTAGATGACCCTTGCTGAACACTAAGAGAGACGGCCTGAAAGAGCGAAAAATCCAGCATTAATCTGCATGACAACTCCTATCCAAAGATGGTCATATTTTGTCTCAAAACCAAAACTATAAATAGAAATATCTTGAAAGTTATGAGATTCAACCATTTAAATGAAAGTGACCCATTAACTGCTGATTACAAGCATTAAAATAATGCAGTACCATTACAAAAGATGAAATTGAAATATAATGCAAAATCAGTACTACAAAGTCAATACTGCAAAATACGTAACTTAGGCACATGGTCTCATTAGCGTGTTAGTTTTTCTATATATTTCACCTGCTCAAGGCAACTAAGCTGCCAAGTATCTGATACAATTTTCATGTTTCTACACTTAAAAGATCCTTTATCTTGGTATGATCAACTGTCAACATAGCAAGACTTTCCATTACGGATGTGAAACACAGCTTAATTGCCACATTCAGATGGTGGCATCAAACCAGCTTGACCTAGTAAGGAAACTGACTTGATGTCAAATGATTGGGCTTCCTTGTTCTATTACAGCAAATATATTTGAAAAAGCCTGCCTTGCTGTGAGCCACAAGAAGAGGTGGAAGACAAGGATCATTTTGGAGAGAAGTTAGAAACAAAAAAACAAGAACTTCACTTGTTTTACCTCTATTTTAAGTGTAATTCTTAAGGTTTTTAGGTAACAAACACTGTTCAGGAACCACAGACCAATAGGCATTGCTCTAGTCCTAAAATAGCTACACTTGCCTGACAGGAGGAAGTAATGCACTGCAGTTACCAGCATAGCCAAGTACTGTCCGAAAGAAAGTGAGACCCAACTATAAAAGCTTCACCAGCTATCCTACTCACCAACTGTGCTTTAGTCTGTTCCAGCTCCAACTCTAATTTTTTTTGCTGAAGTTCTAACAACTGCTTTTGCTTTGCAAGTAATTGCTGCCTTATCAGTTGCTCCTGTGTCAAATTCTTTTGTATTTCAGGAACAGCTGGAGGAGTAGAGGCACCAGAAGTGACAGCAGAGGTAGGTGCAGTAGATTCCTCTGGCTAAAAACAGAATAAAAAAAGTTACATTTAAAATCCTGATGGAATCAACTAACTCCATCTCCTTTAACTGTTATCATGATACAATACTGGGACTTAGTTTGCATAGCAGCTATAAATTGCATTTTTAATGCAAAATATAAGAAAACTTTGGCCCCACTAGAATTTGCCTCCTATGACAGGTGTATGTCACTTAGTATTAATCCATCAATGTTCCAAAATCTAGAACACGGTTTTGACATATAAAACCCAAACCCATCAAATATTCTGAATTCAGAAACTCCTCTTACCTGTCTACAAAGATCAGATACTTCATTCTTAATACACTAAATTGTCAAAAAGCAGCATACAAGCAATGAAAACTACATGTATTACCATCTGTTCATACAGTAGGCATAAATACTTACCGATTTATTTAAAAATTTAGGATTCACATGGATGCTAGAAGTATTCACATTTGGGGGCAGAGGTTTAATTGGCCAAGCAGGATCTAATGAGTTGACTCTGACATCAAGTGCATACAGTTTCTTCAAAGGAAAAATATCATCCCATGTGGAGCGTAATTTAAATAAACTTTTCCTAGTATTTTCATCCACCTAAAACAATAAAACAATTCTATGGCTTGATAAGTTAATATAAAACAATTTCTTAAACTTTTCTGTAGAACTTAAGATTTAATTTATTTCCTATTTCTATCAACAGTTTGCCATTTCAACACATTGAACTTGCTATACAGAATTTATAAGCAGTGCAGATCACACATCTATACCAACAGAATCAGTAACAGAAGGTCAAATGTGGAATTGTAGTTTCAAGGCCATTTGAAGGTTTTATTGTGTATTACCATTCTCTGAGAATTTTCTTTCAACTTTTCCATTACCAAAATTCTCATTTTACTTGCTCAATTTCTGTGGAAAAAATACAGTAACAAAAATATTGAAAGGCAACAGACTCCGAGACAACACATTGTTCAAGTCTTTGTGCTGAATGGAGTATAACAATGACAAACAAATCAGGAAACAAACTTTGTGAACAGAAAAGGTGTTTTGCTCAGCTGTTTAGTCACTGAAGGATTTTTTTCCAACAAATGCAACAAAAGGGGTATTAGCTAAAATGAAGCCAATTATATTTCAGTTCAGCTGCAAAATCAGACTCATTTGTGAGCCACAGATCAAGCAGACTTGTACAGCCAGTGCCCATTTTCTCTCTTCACAAACCATTAGCTTGGATTACCACATGACAGGTAAGTTAGAAATTTACAGTAAAGCAAAATTTAGTTCATACCTTGGGTTGTTCAATTAAACAATAAACAAAAAACATTTGAGGACAAGATATATGCAGCCGTCCTAATGTCAACATGCCAATTCAATCATTAAGTACTGACTGCGTAGATGGTTTTTGCTGCAGTTTTATTTTTAAGATGTTACAGCAAGACATAGAATAGTCTCAAAAGTTTGGAGGTTCTTTTGGGGAGGAGCAGGAACTTCAACAAAAATAATTCATACTTAGCTATTGGGGGGTTGCCTCTATGCAGTTTTCAATAAGAGGGCATGAAGTTCACTGCAAATGGTGCAGAAATGACTGAGCAAAAGTTTCTCACATCGTCAAGTGTCTGAAGATACCTTTGTGACCATTTACTGATAAAACAAAATCTGTAACAATGTCAGGGCTGGAATTCTACTTGCATCTTTTAACACAACTAATTAAGCTATTAGAAGTGACTGACACTTTACACGTTTAATTAATACACATTAATTAAATAGTTCTAGTTAGCTTGGTGTACAATTAACCTATAAAACTGAAAATCTGTTATTATCCAGAGCTTCAGCTGCAACATTAAATGCAACTCAGTAAAAGAATCTAGTCGCAATTTAATAATGAAAAATAAGTTAGGTGTCTATCTATCTACTCTACATATAGGATTTAAGCCTTCTGTGGTCATTATTACAAGCTGTTCCTTGTTTCATTGTGCATTTTACATCCGAAAACCACATATAAAGCATACTGGGATCTCAGATCCTCACTGATATATATTGATAGATAAATACGCAAAAGCTCCATTCATCTCATTTATATGAGATGCACTTTCTTACAGCATACAGGAAACCACAGAAGCTAACCCGTCCTTTCTGATCCAACTTAAACCCATTCCAGTCCAGCGTTTCCAAAACTGGACTTTAATTTGTTTTTCTCACTGAGGGATAAGCACAATTACCTCACTGGGTTTAAAGATTAAGAGCAAAAATTAGAAGGTATGGCAGCCGTTTTCAGTGTAGAATGAAATTAAAACACATATTTGTAATGTAACATAGCAATACATTCTAAGACACCACCACCCCACCCCACCCCCAACATATTTTTGAAATCACAGACCACCAGGAGCGAATCAGGTGTCAGTGCTACCCAATCTTCACAGTTTAAGCACTCATTCTGCACATCATGAGTTAAGTAAATCAGACAAGTCTAACTACAGGATAAAGGAGCTCCAAGAAATCCGCAAGAAACTGATTCCCAGTCTATTCTTGGCATAAAGACTATTTACTATCTTAAAAATAAACCTACAATTCATAATTAGTTGGTCTATGCATTACAAAAAGTCCATCCAGGTAAGTAACTGGTAACCAGAATACCGTTAGTAAAATCTTGCCTGGATAGGAAAATTACAGACCTTTATGAACCAAATTAATTCAAGTGAGACTTTGCATCTTTCAGCTAACATGTAGCTTACATGCTTGATAGCATCAGGAATAATCTTCCACAGTATAGATACAGTACTGAGATTTATAAAAAACGATCAATTTGTATAGTTCACCACCCAAGAAAACCCAAAAGTGAAAACATGTATTTATTTTACCAGGAACAAATTTTGTTTAGAATACAGAACTTTTCTGAAAGTGTATATACCTTTTCAAATACACAAATAAATGTTGCAACTAGGTTTTTAGTAAATGCAGTAAGATATTCTCTTCCCACATTCTTGACAATGGAATCCATAAGGTACATAACAGGGAGCTTCTCTGATGCAGGAGCCTGGAGTAATAAGAAGAAACTGAGAAGTTTAGTACAACAAAAACATATTTTAAGCTTTTTAAATAAAGGGATTACCAATCCCAGAAATACAGACCTCTCTTTTTGGTTGCCACTATAAACACCAAGGGATTTGGCTTGGGATTTTTTGTGTATACAAAAACTTAATCTGGAAAATCGATACTCAGTTCAAAGTATAACGCAGTGGGTCTATCACACAAAAAAAGGAACACCTTAGGTTAATTTTGTTTGCTTATCAAAGCTTAGGAAAAAGGGGGGAAAAAAAAAAAAGAAGAAAAAAGAAGCCCACAAGACAGTATTGCCGCTAGCGTACTGAGCGTAACCTTCCAAAACCCACTTCAGAAAGTAACTTTAAGTTAGCAGGAAACCATCGTTCGCACTTCAAGGAATTTGTTTTTCTGGATTTCACAAAACACAGATCAGACTTCTGGCAAATAGCCCAAATCAGTGAACTTCTGCAGCCGTAGAGAGTATGTCGCATATCACAGTCTTTTCACAAACTACACGCAGAAAAGGTCGCAACTATTTCATTGTAATCCAAACAGACGGAGCAAGGAGTCCCATTCTCTCTTGGCACTTGTTGACAGTGACAGTTCAGATTTCCAGAGTGCATGCAAAAATGCCGAGTCAGAACAAAGTTCAAAATCCAAACAAAACTCAATCAGCTAGTCAACGAGGAAAATGCACAGACAAGCTCAGGAACTGCAACCACGATTTTCACAGAAGGGAGTCTTCAAACTCTGGACACATCTTTGCTACAAGAGGAGGCTTGGGTTTTGTTGTTTGGGTTTTGGTTGGTTGCTTTTAAATTCATTTTCAAAACTTGTAGCAAGTTTGTGTGGTAGAAGTGTGGTGACGCTGGACCACTACAGCGACTTCAAACGTACACAAAGCACTACTGGCCCAAATCAAGGTGGTTTTAATGCCCACCATCAGCTTTCACAAAGCAGAAGACACATCAAAGTTCCAGAAAACATCAGCAAGTACACTGACTTGTTGAAGAGGACAATGTGAAAGACAACACCATGAACCATGTGTTGACCGTGATTCCCTTAGAAGAGTATCCACTCATAATAAGTCCCATTCACCATCCGGTAAAAGCTCAGGATAAAAACCAGGATTTCCCTCACTGCCCATTTTAAACAGGATAGGCTACTAGGTTAATTAAGACACCTTACTTCACAGCCCGATTGTCCAGACAAGTGTGTGGAGGTGCTTTTGCTTTACAACTTTAGATTTAATTCCTTCCCCTTTAAGGTGGTTCACAGAAGGACACCGAGTCAACAATACTTTTATATGGGTGAACCATAATGTCTCCTTGCCCGTAAATGGGTATTAATTTACCATGACCTGAAACTCAACATCTTAGAGGGCAGAATTCCTTGTTAGTTGGGAGGGGGACAGAGACGGACGTTACTGCCTTTGAGCATACTGAAAAAAGTAAAAACAGGCAGGTGGTGTATTTTGTACACAAAAAGACAGAAAAACGCAGTTCAGTTAGCTAAAACTAATTGCAGCACATTAAAAGCCTATCTTACACTATGACGTAATACTGAGCTGTAAACAAGCTAATATGCAACGGTGTTAGAAAAAAGGCATCTGTCTAGTCTCAGAAAGCAAAGACTGTGGGATCTACAGCTACTTAACATTAAAAAGTCTGTGGAATACTGGTTTCTTCTTTAAAGCAGGCTGCACAATGGCACATTAAAAACACTCCTCCAAGTTCTGAATGCATTCCTTTATAAAAAGTGACAGTGCACCATTTCTGACTTTTAAAGTCAGCTGTTAGGGAAACAAAGAGCTGTCTCAGAAGTATCTATGCCCAAGAGCTCCTGACATAGCACGCTATATTCTATTTCACCAATGTATGGAAGTAGCTCACTATACTCAGCTAAGCTTCAAGTTTGAGACGCTGGGGAATTATTTAGTAGCAAAGGCACCGTAACAAGTTTAACTGTCACTTGCATTATGTATCAGATGGTTAAAAGTAATCATACATGGAAGTACACTAATCTAGTCAGGAAGCCTACTTCAAACTATGGCACAGTATTAGAAGCTTGGCAGCCTACCCTGCTTCAAATATAAGCTACTCAGGTGTCACATTTTAAGAACCATGACTTAAATATGGTTGGAATATTTAAGTCTTCTCTTCTGGAAGTGTTTGTTATGTCAAGACATATTCCAATAACCACAAAAGGGAATCCCAGACTTGAATGTATTTTGTTTTCAGGGGTCTATACAGCATCCCCTAGCAAGAAAGAGGCCCACATGACACTAACCAAAAGGCAAGGAGGCGCCGCATCATCACCAGAACACAGAAGAACGCTAACTCTGAGCTCATCATTAAAGACTTCATTACACAATTCCCACTGTTCCTTCAAATAATGTAGGAAAGCTATTGTTGGAAATGAGTGGCTCTTTTTTATTAGTTTCCTAAAAGATTTCAAGTTTAAAACCATATCTGGCAATTGAACCCCAAGACACAAGCTTGTGCAAAAATTTGTTTTTAAAAAAAAACAACCTTGTATACAAAATGGGTCTTGGAAACAAATTCTGCACTATACAATGGTAAATAAAAAGACAAATACATATTTCACACTTTTTATTTACAAATTTTATAATACCAGTCACACATTTCAGAACCATTTATTAAATTGTAAAGCAGACCACTCAAGTTTTACACTAAACAAGCTGTCTCCAGGCAACACTTTTTAAAAGTGGCTTTGTAAAGGAGATCACTTCCCCAGAAACTAAAAACTTGCCTTGAATAAACCACAGTCACAAACAGTAACTAGGCAAAACTAACCATTGATACAGGATTTAAGACATCTTTAAAAAAAAAAAAAGAAAAACACACTTCAGGGCAGGTTCTAAATCACCCAGAAATGAAAAAAAAAATATAAATTTGACAGCATTGATATTTATCACAAATCATTTTATACATATCCACTGCCCTTTAGGAGATATAATGGTGAGATCTATTAGATTGAGGTCACCTCCTCAAGGAATGGCGAAACTCAGCCACTGGCAGCATTTAAAACTAGACTGGAAGATGTCTGAGGAACACTAAAAAGCCATCCTGCATTGATAGAAAGATAGATTAAATAACTTAAGAGATCCTTCCCTCCCCATCATTAGATAGTACAATTCTCACCATTATAAACCAAGATTTAAAGCCAAAGGAAAAAAGCCTTTGAACACCTGAGATCAGAGGGAGCAAGGGAAACAACGGGGGAGGGGTGACTGGCACGAACAGGGGGGAGGGATTGAAAAAAGAACCCTTTTCCTAGAAAACGCTGCTGTTAAAAAGGTGCTGTAAACCCCCATCCATGTGCTGTGGCTGACTGATGTCAGCAACTGCCTGGGTTGGGCTCAGAGGGAGCCTCCTCTTTCCCTTCTTTTTATATCATGTGCCTTTCAGACGCCATGTTAGGATCCTACAGGCTGCTGCAGTTTCTACAGTCAGGGAGAATTTCTTCTTCCCCATCCTCAACCAATAAACTTCTCTAGCCAAAATAAATTAAACACACACACAACGCTAGGAGCACTCACTCAGGGCACGGATCACCTGAAATCCAAACAGATTATCCCAAGCCCACAGAATTTTCTCTAAGCAGGCAGAGCAAAACAACCCCCATCACCACCACACACGCTTCTCTATCCAGAGCAGATGATCACCTTTCACCCACAAACTTTTCTATAAGTAAGGGTGCCCACCCCCCCAAAAATTAATATCTCACAGGGACCACACTGGGAAAATAGCCTTATCTTAACTGGTACCTAAAAATCATTATATTTAGCCCTTCAGAAGTGGACAATTTACGTGCTATAAACTTAACCTTATTTTCATTCCTTTAAACTACCCCCCCAAAAAAAACCCCACCCAACCCTCCGCAAAATCTCTAATGATCGCAATATTCACCTACTGTCGAAATCGCTAAATGCAAAGGGTTTAGGCACTAGATTCGAGACACTGAATCCTGGCTCCGTGTGCGGGGAAAACCCAGCTACAAGGGCGAGGTGCTGCTGCCCAGTCACTGCCAGGCCGCCATGTTGTGTCTCATATTTACACGGGGTTTAAATCGCGACCCACGCTGCCCTCCCACAGCTTT
>VWZL01002131.1:147679-163698 GCA_013396915.1 Stercorarius parasiticus | reverse complement strand
AACCCTAACAATTCTATGAAATACTTCAAGGGTAGGTGTCGGGAGGATGGGGCCAGGCTCTTCTGAGTGGTGCCCGGGGACAAGACAAGGGGCAACGGGCACAAAATAGAACACGGGAAATTCCATCTCAACACGAGGAGGAACTTCTTTCCTGTGAGGGTGGCAGAGCCCTGGCACAGGCTGCCCAGAGAGGTGGTGGAGTCTCCGTCTCTGGAGACATTCCAAACCTGCCTGGATGCGTTCCTGTGCCACCTGCTGTGGGTGACCCTGCTGTGGCAGGGGGTGGGACTGGGTGATCTCTAGAGGTCCCTTCCAACCCTATGATTCTATGATCTTAAACCCTGCAGAGGGAAAGGGTGATTCTCCCTGTTTGCATCTCCAGAAAACCACCTGCACTCCAGGGAGGGACTTTCCAAGCGACTGAGTATTGCGCCCACCTTATGCTGATAAACACGTGGTTCGTGAGAAGGGAGACAGGCCTCAGCACTTCAAAATCCTTCCAGTCTTTTGCCTTGCAGACTTTGCCCTGCTCACCACTTGAAGGGCAGCAGCAGAGGCTGGACTACGCAGATCAAACCTTCACCCAGCTGAATACAGTTAAAACTAAATAAACTCACCATCTAAATTCCAGTTGTACCTAAAACTGCGATACTAGAGACAGCTGCCACCTTACACACAGGAGATGCTCCCAGGACCAAGGTACTTGGACCAGCACGTTTCCAGGACACCAAAGGCTGTGCCCCAGGTACATGGTCAGGATGGAGGAGCCAAACACTGCCTCAGGCTTCAACCTGGCAGGGACCCTTTGGGATCCCCCAATACAACCCTGCAGGGCCAGGTCCCTCAGCTGCGCTTGACATAAAATAGCTGCTCACAAGCATGCAAGTGCCTGGGAGTTGAAGGGCAAAGCCTACATAAATTTCCTCCTCGTCCTGAAGAAGTTCCTCCTTTCCCCAGTGCCCCAGTCCTGACGCATGACCTCCAGTTCACTTGTTGGAACAGCATCGCTCCACACGAAGGAACCAAAATTCTTCCAAACCAGACAAAACACAAGACAGAGCACGTCCACACGCTAAACGCTCAGCTGGAGCCGTCAACATCTCAGTTCCACTTCCTACAACATCTGAAACATCCATACAGAGACAAAACTCTTCAACAGCTAAACCGGAGCCACGCTCCTCCTGTGTTCTCTCTGGCCCAGGCAGCCCTGTGCCTCCGCAAGGACACAGCTTGGGGAGATGGACCTCCCTGTCCCCGATAGCCTGACACCAGTACTGTCCCGGGGAGGTCTGTACCACAGAAGGGGTTTAAAACCTCTCCAGTCACTGAAGGAACCGAATTTTCTCTCCACTTCCTGAGCATGTTTTCTAATCGCTAGCGTATCACAGGAAATACATCTCACCACTTCCCGTGACCAAGGGGGGGTTTTGATTTATTGTTGTTGGGGGGTTTTCTGTTTTGATGTTTTTAAAGTTAGCTGTGCTTAATTCCTTCAAAGAAGGGACACATGCAGCCATCTACAGGTACTGCTATGGCTCAGTATAGAGGCATTTTCCTACCATCTTGAGTGAGATGCTTCATGGTCAGAGGGGAAGGATTTCAGCCACCATGTTCCTACCATTCCCCACCAACTGTCTCCCAAGTGGCTCCTCGATGGCCACAGCAGATCCTGCTCTGCAGATGCTCCCTTTGCTCCGCACAGCAAGCCTGGGCACTTTCTTCAGGGCCT
This sequence comes from Stercorarius parasiticus, assembly GCA_013396915.1. NCBI lineage: Eukaryota > Metazoa > Chordata > Aves > Charadriiformes > Stercorariidae > Stercorarius > Stercorarius parasiticus. Next base: position 161,969 of record VWZL01002131.1, on the reverse strand, counting down.
GAAGTTCCCTCAGTGCCAAGGTCAGCGGCATACATTGCAGCACTTCGCTACCCTGCGATTAAACCCTCCATTAAATCTAACTCAGCCTCCCCGGTGCAGTTCACCACATTTAAAGTGGTATTAAAACACCACCACACCCCAAACTTACTGCACGATGTAGCAGAGAAAGCTCTTGGAGGTCCTGGAATTACACCACTACACATAAAAGCATTAGAAAACGGCTTTCTAAATAGCAGGCAGCATTGTACTTCATAAGGCTAAGTAGGACAGAGCAACACACACATCTGAAGACAACTGTTGCTCTCAGAATTCTTATTTATTAAGAGCAGAAAGAAAATTTTGCTTAAGTTTCATACATAAAAAAGTAAACAGTAAAATTTTCTTTTTATAGTCTTTCCACTGAAGAAAACTGAGAAATAAGTTGTCTTTTTAGATAATGTTTATTTAAAAAAATAAAATTGACAAAGATACCACACTATTTTGCATGCCGGTCATCCCTTCCGCTTGCAGAACCCTGTTCAACGCATTAGTCTTTAGCAAGAAACCGCTTTATCAGCAATGCATAAGCAAAAGAACCACATCAGCCTGGACTCAAACCTTGACAGCTGCTTCAGCTACACAAGCTAGTGCGATATCTCTGTTTTTACCAGCTCAGGTCTTTAGTAAATAAATTTCAAGTGGACACTAAACAAGTATTTCACTAAGAGATGATGAAATATTAAAATTAAAAGCAAGTCGTATTGCAGCTGTAATTATACTACATTAGAAACTTCAGTTGTTGGGGATCCATTCACCATATATAGATTATTTTGTAATCAAGGTAATTACAAAGACAGAGCATTACTCCCTGCATGCTTTCCCGGGCTTTGAACCAACGGAGTTGACTACATGTAGAGTTGACTAGGATGTACTTGGAACTCACTCTCTCAGGCAGGAGACTAGTTAAGGAGTGTTACTGATAACAAAGAGTAAGAGTTATACAACATTGATTATTATAAATTACGTTGTTCTTATCTGCTTTTTGCCTTAGTCTCCTACATATCTTCACATCTGTTCGTGTAGAAAACCAACTCTTCCTCATTTCTCCTTACGGCGACTCCCCGTTTACTAATGGTGATTAGAATGTGTGGAGGAGGACTTGATTCGGAATACGTGGATGTGCAGATGGGCAGCGATCTGATTGCATACACTGACACAGTATCGAAGCAAATCAAAGAGAGAAAAGATCTGCCAGGAGAAAAAAAAAAAAGACACACATTTAGATCTGTTTTCACAGAATATAACACAAGACTGTAACACCACCTGTGTCCTTCAGAATAAGAGCACTGGCATCTTCTTTTCAAGAATTAAATCTCCAACGCTGTAGGAATAATCACTCCGGGAAGAAAGGCAGTTTCTAGACACGCTGGCCTTTCTTCCAGCTTTGTAAGAATACAGGCTCTTAATTCTAGACTCACAGAAAGGAAAACAGTTACAGGAGCTATACAGACACTGTGAAATGCCCCATTAACTCTGAACGGTGATAATCACACAGAAAAATATCAATTTTATTAAAAGGTTAACACTGCATTTGGGTAGATAACACTTGAGTGCTTGATGAGCACACATGAGCTTAGCTTAAGATATTTTTTCCTAATGGGTGCTGCTAGTAATGACAGCCGTACATGCTTTCAAGAGCTTAAAGCACAGCCATACTCCACTTGCACTGTGCATAATATATTCCCTTGCTAACAAGACTTCAACACAAACCTTCAAAATATTCTACTCTAAGCTTTGAACATTTGCTTCATTGCTTTAAAACTGTTTAAACTATGCGCCGAGCAAACCATGTTTACCTCTGTTTGCATAAACTCTATTTAAAAATCAAGTCAGTAAAGTAGGTTCCCAGTCCCATCACCCTCTGGGTGAGTCAGCTGGGCTCAACCCGCACAAACAGCATTTGTGGAAGAGCACGCCAACGCCTGCGATGATTACCGACAGGCAGAGGGAGCCCATACTTACCAGGGCAATCCAGAGTACAATGTACTCATCAATAAAGCTGTTAAAATACTGGTCCAGAAACAATAGTGCTGGGCCTATGAACGCTGTGTCGTGCAGGTGCATTTCGCTTTTGGTCATGTGTGCAACCTACATTAAAAAAAAAAAAGGAAGTTTAAGAAATAAACATACACCCAGCCAAGGTAGAGTGATTTCAGAATAGACAAAGCCAAAAAAGTTACAGTTCAAGCCACATTACTGTAAAATCAATGCATATCAGTGGCCTAATATATTAAGTGGCAGCAGCAATACTGTTTCAGCCATGAAAGTCTAGAGCTACAGGAGATGCAAGGTTTGCAGAGAAGTCTCTTTCCTTAGAACAAAGAACACAGCTACAGGAAAAACACCTAACGCATTTGCCAGCCCACAAACTTTTTCCTCCTGCCACAAACAAAACAGTAAAATGGAAGTAGACTGGTAAATTTTAAGGTTTAGTTGAGCCTGGAAACAAAACCTCACAGCTGCTACAACTCCAAAAATCAGAGACACTTGGTGTTCCTCTCACTCCACTTATTGGCTCCCATCCCATAACAATCACCACCTCCCTCAGACTACAAATTTGGTGATCAAGTCTTTTCACGTCCAAGTGTGACCTTCCCACCCGCCCCCGCTGTGCACAGAGGCCGTCCTACACCACATCCCGACTTCTACTGCGTAGTGACCTGGTCTCGGTAAGAAATAACTCGCAATGGAAGAGAAGTTTACGTCCAACACTGATCCAGTTCATGTGGCAACGCAACATACGCCTGCAGAACCGAGATGGTGTGGGGCAGCGGTTCTTTAATCCCTCATTCACTCTGTCCAACAGGGGCTCCTCTCCACACAGCATTGCCATCTGTTCCCCGGTACAAACCTGTTAGTTTTAACCACTATTTCTCTCCAATCATTTAAGTCAAACCCGGAGCATCTGTTCCAAACCTCAGCACCTCTGTTACCTTCTCTCCTTTCCCAAACTTCCCTCCCCTCTGCATCTCGGGGGGGTTTTCTGGCACCTCTGTTCCAGCCCAGCTCATCACACATGTGCGCAAATACACTGCAGAAGTGTGAATAACCGGCTGGGGAAGGGGAAGAAACAGAACTCAGGCAACCGTCAGCTCTACTGGCACTGACTGCGTAGCCATGGCATTAGTTTGAGGTTTACCACTCCTCTTTTCTCAGCAGAAAGGCTCCCCTGCACCTCCAAGCTACTGAGAGTAAAGCACAACTATCACTTCAGTTCACAAACAGATGCAAGATAGCCCATGGACTAACCACAAAAACTTGAAAAATCTACAAAAGATTTTACTACAATAACAAGAAACTGAAAGGTTCTGGGACACTTACCACTAGTTTATTTGTTATCTTGGCAGATACAAAACCAAAAGTAAGTATGTATAAGCAGGGATGCCTCTCAAAGAGCTGCACGGCAGATTTCTTGTAGATCATTGCAGCCAACGCGATCACTGACCCAATATGAAGAAAAGGTGAAAGGACGCTCGTTCCCTACAGCGAGATAAGGTTAAAGCATTAGGTTAACAACATGTGCACATTGCAAAGAAACCTCAAGCAGCCAAACACTCGCGCGGTATGCAATGCATGGTTTCTAACTAAAATCACATTAAAAACACATCTTTTTGAACCCCGGTACTAACAGGAACAAAGCGCGGTGAAACTCAAGTGAGCATGAGCTGAGAACGTGGTTGAACCTTTCTTGTGCTGGGGGAGAAAATAAGGTTTTAGGCAGCAAGAAGCGGGCAGTTCTGATGCCTGTCACACAGGCAGTGGTGATGAGCTTTTTCTATCACTTTTTCTGTGCCAGCTAGAAGGCAACTAAAACAACATTTTAAGCAGCAAATAATTATTAGGCCAGTAGAGAATTGGTTTTTGGAAAACTCCCGGGGCTCCAGGATCAATCATCAGCTCCACTGAAACAGAAGGTCCTTGTGCAGATAGCCGCACCTCTACTTTTTCACTGGCAGTAAGAATAGTACAGGTCTCTTAGAAGAATTAAAACCATAACCAATCTTCTTGAATTTCCATCCGAATGAATTTTTGCACTGGCCTTTTCTGTGAACTCCTTGGCAGGTTGTGTATCTGCATAACCTGTTTTACATGATTAATTCAAAAGCAAATATCAAAGTACCACGAGCATTTTTAATCACTCAAAAATTTTAAAACTCTTGACTCATAAAGCTAATATTCTTCCGCACACAATATTGACTTGTTTTTCCCAAGCCAGCAAGGAACTGAAAGGAAAACATTTCGCATGTAGGAGGTATTATGTGAAACAAAAACTAAATGCGTGGCTGAAAAGCCACAGAGTGCTGAAGAGTAACCAGCAGAACGAGGTACTTACTGCTATAGTGGATCCGTTTTTGCCAACTCCCCCTGTGAAGATTACACCGAAGTAGTTTGTACAGGAGAAAATGGTTCCTGCGACAGTACAGAGCGCCGGGAATATTTTCACCTGAATATTCAGTATTGGAATCTTCATGGAAGAGAGACAAGAAGTTAAAACATGCACAGGCAAACCGAAATTTGGCTTAATACTTCTGGTGCATTCAAACACTCCACTTTCCAACACCACATTTGCTTTTCTTTCTCTGCTATACAGAGATTTAAATTTCTACAAGGCACAGAGAAATATGTATTTTTTCCAATAATCCTTCCATCAAGCTTCCTATGAAGTTAGGCTTATCTTCAGTTACCTGAAAAGAGCAATGAAAAGCAGAAAGTGGACAGAAGACAAGAGCTTGCCAGCTCAATCACCCAGCTATCACACAGAAGAGAAGTCTCTAAAGCTGGTTGTAAAACTCACAGCTGCAGCCCAAGATCAAACTGGGCAAAGCAAGAGCCATTGGAGAGGATTAAACAAAGCTCCTGAAGAAAGCAGGCACCACCTTATGGGCAAGACAAGGGAAGCAAACAGAGATCAGACAAGTCATCTCCGAGTCGGTGAGCCCAGGAGAGCAAGCAATGTGGTTGCTACAGAAGTGAAAAAGTACAGGCCGCTTTGAAAGAAAGGCAGCGGCTTCTTCATTTTGTAACGGTAGGGTTTCAGGCAGAACAGGAGAAGCTAGAAGCGAAGAAGAAAGAGTTCCAAATAAGCCACAGGAAATATGTTATGGTAGCAAGTGTTTAGAGAGAACTACCCAAAACTTCCGAAAGTTTATCCACACAACTACTAAGAATTTTCACGGGCTCTTAATGCAGGAACTGAAGTCACAGCACTCGACGGAATGAACACACTTGGCTCCCCGCCAGCAAGGAGTACAACTGCATACAGAAACCCAAATGAGGTCAAGTTGTTTCTATTTTCCTTCAATTACACTCTCAGCAAGTAAAGATCATTAGTTTCCAGCAGGTAAAGATCATTAGCTTTCTATCGAGTTCAATGACTTCATCTCTCAATCTTTTCAGGACACAATTAGGAGGCAGAGCCAACTTTAACTCTTCAAGCCTTGCTCTTGGGCGGCCTGATGAGCTCCCAGATCACCTCTCCAGATCGTTGCCCTGCAGCTGCTGGCCAGCTGGCACAGTTTCATGACACTCCGACATATTTCTCCCTTGCTCAGGCTGCACTGTAGAGTCAAAAAAACCCATTTTCTGAGAGTAAAGAAAGAATAACAACAAGTAAATAAAAGGCACACGTCACCACAGACTGGGGTGCTAACTGTGATCATTCATTAATGTCACTAGGACTTGTGTCTTATATACAGGACTTACGTCCTCACACAGGACTTCTGAAGGTCTCTCCTCAGTCTTATAAAGGAAGGAGCCTGTGCTGCCCTCTGCTTCAAAAATGATACCTTGGTATTTAAAGAATGGAGTGAATTTGCTCTTCTACAGGAAAAAGAAAATAACATCGAGCTTCATACAGGAGTCAAAAGACATTAAGCCTGACATTTCCCAAAACCAAGGGGAGTTTGCAGGAAAAAACACCCCAGGAACTCCCAACTGCTCCTAACACATCTGAGAAAGATGGAAAGGCAAAAGGATGAGACAGTGCTGTTATAACATCCAGTTTGGCTAGTTGTGCTTTAACAACACTCTCCTTTTTGCTTCCACTGAGAGATGCACCAGTGGTAGGTATTAGACTGCACTTAACAGGCAGAAATTATTAATGGGAAGCAATGCTACGTACAGAAATTTGACAGAGGAAAGTCAAAGGAGAGGCATAAAAAGGCAGTGCCTGCTAAATTGCTTCGCATACAAAATGGAAGCGGCGAGGCCAAAAGCTGGAAGCAGCAAAGGCAAGCAAATAGCATGGAGGGGGGGGAATAAAAAAAAAAAAGCTGAGTAGAGGGAGAGAGGGAGCTGTGCTCAGAAATCTTCCCACAAAATGGCATTGCGGCCCCAGACTTTTTAATAAGAGAACACTACAAGACAAGCTACAAGACGACTTCATCCGGTATTCCATCTATCACTACGGTCCATGCAATTATTCTGACCCTGCTGGTAATTGCCCAGCTTTCACCAAAGTCAGATGCACGCAGAACTTCACAAGACTATGTCAGTAATGCAGAGATGTATCACAAACCAAATCTTCTGCAAGTAAATTATGTTTTCTATTAAACCCTTTGAGGGTGATTACAAGAGAAAGACTAAACTAAACGGAAAGCTTCTCAATACAGGTACATCCTGGTAAAGGGAGCATTTCAAGTTTTGGCTGGAAAAAACCATGCATGTTAATATAAACAAGACGCAGCAGGCAAAGAATGGATTAACAAGTTCTTGCCAGAGCCTGGGTTAAAGCAAGTCTGGAATTATTTGCTAGAAAATTCATATCAGGCCTCCAGACTAGATGCCATCAGAGTTTTGTGCAGCATGAGGGCCACAAAGATGAGCCGGGGGCTGGAGCCCCTCTGCTGGGAGGACAGGCTGAGAGAGTTGGGGGGGTTCAGCCTGGAGAAGAGAAGGCTCCGGGGGGACCTTCCAGCCCCTTCCAGTCCCTAAAGGGGCTCCAGGAAAGCTGGGGAGGGACTCTGGAGCAGGGAGGGAAGCCATGGGACGAGGGGGAAGGGTTTTACACTGGAAGAGGGGAAATTTAGATGAGATATTGGGAAGCAGTTCTTTGCTGTGAGGGTGGTGAGCCCCTGGCCCAGGTTGCCCAGAGAAGCTGTGGCTGCCCCATCCCTGGAGGGGTTCAAGGCCAGGTTGGACGGGGCTTGGAGCAACCTGGGCTGGTGGGAGGTGTCCCTGCCCAGGGCAGGGGGGCTGGAACTAGATGATCTTTAAGGTCCCTTCCAACCCAAACCGTTCTATGAGTCCATGAATTGGGATTTTTTTAAAAAATAAATAATTTGGAAGCAGTCAGGAAAAGAGCAGAGCTAAGGGCTCAGGGAAGTAGCAGTGAAGAGCATAGAAGAGACTACACATCCGTAGGTTGCCACAGGCACTCCCGGCAACTCCTCCTGGCCAGCTCCTAGTTCCCCAGACCACCGCCAGCTGGGCAAGTCCCAGCCCTTCTCCCGGTGCTGGAGCCCAGCTGTACGCAAGGACGCTTCATCCACATCTGCAAGAGGAACAACAACTCACAGCAGGCCAAAACCCAGCTTGCTCTACATTCATGAAGTGTTTATGCTCTTAAAGATTACGGTGTGGAACAAAACTCAAGCAATCACAGCGCTTTTCTCACTTCAAACTGCAAAAAACCCCTCTGCGTAATCACTGCATCAAATAAGTTGTACCTAGGCTTGCTCACTTTACTCACATTTTCCAAACGCAGATCGCAGCTGCAGTCATACTCACCATCCACCAGAAATTACCGCGCTCCAGGAGCCTCGCAGAACAGCATTTTAACACGCTTTAAAGAGAATCTACACTGCCAGAAAGAAGGAAGCCAGTACAGGCACACACCGTTTCCCGGAAAAAAAAGAAAGCTAATGAAAGCAACAATTGACAAAATACACAATTCTGCATTTAGCCCATTCAGATTGTTTTGCTTTTTGCATGTTAGCATAAGAAAGTGGAATGTTTGAGTGTACAACCACATTTTATTCCATTATTTTTCCCCCCTCCCAATAGAAACAAACCAAAAAAACCAAACCACCAACGTTGCTGTCACATAAAACATTGAAGGATTGAGGGGTGGAAAGGAGGGGTTGTGTGATATGTTTTGCTCTGCAAGTAGTAAATAACATTTACCTCTAAACAAACACAAAATCTCACAAGTTGAATGAAAAAGGAAAGCCCTTAATTGTCACGGGAAACCTGATCAAGTTTGTTCTCCGGAGAAATGCCTCCATTAGTCCAACACCAGATTTCAAAATAGTTTAATCTTTTGGGAGCTGAGTTAGCCAAATGCTGCTGCAACACAGGACTTCTAACAGATTTCAAGGTTTTGCTGAAAAGGGTTATTTAATAGGTTATTTAAAAGGGTTATTTGAGTTATTTAATACCACAAGAGAACAATTTCTAAGCTCGCATAAGCATGACCTCGCACCGCATTGTGCCAGAGGTTGCTGTGGCAGCATTTTCTCCCCCTTTTTCAAAAAGAGAAAAAGGAAACTGAGAACACGAACTGGGAAATCCCTGTTTGTAACGCAGAACAGCAGCTGCACGGGGATGGTGCCACGCTCATCTCTCCGGAAAAGTTTGGCACCAATANTTTAAAGCCTGAAAGCAGGTGTAGCAGAATTGGGGTAGCCAAGGTTAGCTCCTTTTTCTAGATATTCTCTACAGCGTTAGAGAGTTCATTTCTCTAATTATATGAAGCAGATTAGAAATTCATCAAGTTGTTTCAGTAATTTTTGACCATCTCTTGGTTTTATTGCAAATCAAGATTTCTTTATCCACCTTAAGAATTGGGTTTATCAAGTACACAAGATCAATACTCAGGAAGGAAAAACCTTCCAGGATATCAATGCTTTAGATGTTATTTCCAGCAATTTATTTTTATTTATGTATGCATGTATATTCTTTCCTCTGGAGAAAGCCATTTTGATAGCCCAACGTGGCTTCAGTAATGCGAATAAAAAGTCAACTTATGACGACTCATAAACTGCCAGCTGAGCCTATGTGACATCTGCAGGATGTATACGCAGCCAGCCCATGGCAGTCAGCTTGCTTAATTAGGCTGATATTAATTGAAAAAAAAAAAGTGATTATTTCCGCCCCCCCCCCCCATACAGATAAGAGCCACATTCAGGGCAAATTATCTACTGCTGGTTACCAACTGCTCTCCAAAAGTTTCCCCCATATCCTCAATCCCATCTAGCACTTAGCATTCCTCCGCTGCTGCTCTAGCTCCTGGCATGGAATTCATTCAAGTTTTGGGCAGCTCCCTCAAAGGAAGCTGGGCTTCACGGAAGGTACATTTAACTTTGTGCAGCGTTTGATAGCTTTCTACCTGCAAACACAAGATACAAAATAATAGCTTGTTTTAATAACTCTGGTAAAACCAGAACGCACAGTTATTGCCATGTGACCTATATGCAAGAATATGTATTTCCATTTGTGGGGAAATTAGGACTTTCCCCTCGCAAATTAAACTGTGCTGCTACACGCAGGTAGTTCTTCCAGGTGTCTACAAGATGATTAAAAAAGGATAAAATAAGAACATGCTCAAAATTACCAGAGATTGCCAAAAAGGTGGTCCTCCAATGACTGCCAGTAAATGCATGATTATTATGAAGATTTGTACTTCAGTCACATCAATTCTGATTAGGTACAAAAAGCCAAAAAAAGCAAAATTATTCAAAGCAATTTCAAGTCAGTTATTCGCAAGCTCAGCAGCTCTCCTCTATCATGCACAGTATAAAACCTCCAAAATACTGAGGAAAACAAAAGCAGCTCAATTTATAAATAATTTAGAAAGTGAAAATATATTTTAGTTTTATTGTTAAAACCAAGAGCCATGGGGTGCTATACTTTTTGTTTCATTTCACAGTGCAATAAAAATGCGTTTTGTCAAAAGGAACAGTTGGAACTCTTTTAACTGACCTCTACCAGTTGCAGAAATAAATATTCAGTTTTAACCTTGCCCACCAAAAAAAAGAATTTATTTCAGACGGTAAAATTCAGGAAAGATATTTTTAATCCCTATTATATTCCTACTTTTTTTTTTTTTTTTTAATATGAGTATTCTCTCTGAATAGCATCAAACTTTAAAAAGAAGCATGAATCCCTGAAGAGTTTATGCAAATGTAAAGGGTGCAGTCAGCTGCGATGCCAAAGATTACACAATTCAGTCTCCAGCGCGCAGCAAGAAGAACAACCACTTCTGGTTGTAGCACAGCCAGTCTGTTTTGTAGAAGGGTAAGAGGGAAAAGCTTATAGAAAAGACCAAGTTTAAGACTTTGTTTTAAAGGGCATGCAAAAGCCTTGGAGCTATCAAGAGGGAAAAACAGCTATACAAATCAAATCCGGGAACAGAAGTCAAGGAAAATACAGGTAAAACATAAAGAGGATGGACTTGCTGGTGCATGATATGAAGCCATCGAATACTATCTCATACTGGAGTACTGGATCAAAAATAATCCTTTGAGTCAGTTTATAATATTTATGGCATATTCCTTATCTCTAATAATACAGTTCTCCCTAAAAGACTCAAAATTACTTCTTGCAAATCCATGCTTTGCTGTTACAAAAATACTGTTGATATTATCAGGGAATAATGGGTTGGGGTGGGTTTTGCCTGCGTGCCATCAGTGAGCTACAATAATGAATATAATAAAGCTTAGTATCAGATCAGTGTGCTATCTCGTTTTCTCTGTGGCCTCTGTACTGGTTTTGGAGTGGATCCTCTCCTGTGAGAATCTCCAGTCTGGCCAAAATAAGACTTTGTTTCAGCAGCAGATCAGTAAGCACAAGGGATAATTATGAGGTTGCACCTAATTCCACGTAGAACGTCCTCCAAAGCATAAGAAAGCAGAAAGGCAATGGTACATGGCATTCATCTCTTCTCTTACTGCGTATTCTCTAAATCCATACAATCTTTCGGCAGGCTGTAAAAACCCTGCATCCATCTCCCAGTGCGCAACTTCACCCTGCCGTTGGCCAAGGGACTTTCTGAACAACTCCCTGAGAGCAGGACACACACCTACGGAACAAACAGCAGGATCGGCACGCGGTGGCAGTGCCGGCAGCCGACAAACAGGACACGGGGCACCCAACCCCTGACTACCTACTGCTGTTCCCTCCCAAAGCCCTAAAGTAAATCAGCCGTGAGGCAGCAGAGGGGAACATAAAGGATGAAGAAGACAGGAGAGCAGCAATACCCAGGAACGAGCCAGACTCTTAACATTTAATGGGAAAGTTTAGCCGAAGCTGTCAGAGGAAATCTAGAGAAGATTCCAATAAGATAATTTCATTTAGGTATCTCTGCTTTGTAAATTTTTTTTTCATTATACCAAGCATGGAGATACAAGACACACAGGAAATAACCTCAGGGGTCCTCCTGTATTCAGATTTGCTCAATAACAACCCTGTAAGGCAATCACAGCTGGCTTGGAAAAAAAAAAATAAATTAATTTCCACAAAGAGGAAAGAACATTCTAAAAAATCCTTATTTTCAGCCCTCATACAAATTAAGCCATTGAGCTGCCTTGCAAGAAAAAGTAAAAATACTCAGCCGTGCGAGAAAAGAAATATACAAAACATCTGATTAAATGCAAATTGCTTCCCCCAGCTTTTGGAGTCAGCGTGGAAATGTGTTTTCAGTGTGTCCACCTGAGGAAGGGCTGAAGCAGCTCCGTGAGCACGCTCAGGTTAAACAGGAATATGTTTTAGCCTATTTCGCTACTTCTGACAATGACCTCAAAGAATATTGAAGAATATTGAGAATAATCTCACAACTGAGAAAGCTCACAGAAACAGTGACCAATGTAGGTAATAATTAATAACTATTACCTACTAAATAACTAATGGAGGTAACTCAAGTTTATAGCTTTCCTTGGACAGTAAAACAGGTTTCTTTCCGCAGCAGTAATCTTAATGCACAATAAAGTACGGTCACATACTTCAGAAAAATTTTCAGATCATAAAAGACAAGGAATTCTGAGAGGCAAACTTTTACACAGAACTGGGAGCCCAACTAAATCCACGGAAGCAGTGCCTGGGTTCAGGTTAGGGAGACGGAATTATCTTCTCTACACAGCCATGGCACAACCTTCGCTCCATCACCTCTAAGCTCTGCCCTCCCCAACGCAAATAAAAATGGCATCAGGCAGCTGGAAAGGGTCCAGCAATGAACTGCAAGTATATTTGGTTAAAAACTCCTCCCTCACTTATTTTAAGCATCTCATACTGCAGAACAAATACGAGTCTTAACTTCAATCCTACATAAAGAGAAGGTTCTTTTAATACCAAAGGGCTCCTTAAGATAGAAGACAAAGATGTAAGACCAAATGAGGAGGAACTAAACACCTAAATAAAGCATAAAAGTTCTTAATATCAAGGATGAAAAGGGACTGGGAACATCCTTTGCTCATCAAAAGTACCATTAGATGACTTAAATAGGCTTGACACCAGTAAAGTACATGCCTGATGCTGGAATTATAGATGTGAAATGGCCACTACTCAGAAATCGAAGAATACAGGGGTCCAGACAGGCAGCTCCTGAAGCGAGACCACAAGAGGGAACAACATTTGGAAGCAGAAGCTGGGTGAAAGGGAGAAGAGACACACTTTTCCTCTGGTCATTTAACTTGACTTTAAAATGACTGTGCAGCTACAGCATGAACTGGACTAAAACCACGCTGCTGCTAAGAGGAGCCGTCATCCCGGCATCTCTAACGACCAACCACTTTCTCCCTGCTCAGTCCCACCTTCTCCCCTGTGCCGGCACTACAGTTGCGTGCCATCAACTGGATCCCAAAATTGTCTTCACTAAAATGACCCAACCAAAAGTTAGAGCACTGGGTCCAGTTCTGGGATCCCCAGTTCCAGAAGGACAGGGAGCTACTGGAGAGAGTCCAGGGGAGGCTGTGGAGATGCTGAGGGCCTGGAGCATCTCTGTGATGGGGCAGGGCTGAGAGCCCTGGGGCTGTTCATCTGGAGAAGAGCAGGCTGAGAGGGATCTCAGCAATGCTCAGCAATAGCCAACGGGCCGGGGGCAAGAGGATGGGGCCAGACTCTTCTCAGTGGTGCCCAGGGACAGGACAGGGGGCAACAGGCACAAACTGGAACACAGGAAATTCCATCTCAACATGAGGAGGAACTTCTTTCCTGTGAGGGTGGCAGAGCCCTGGCACAGGCTGCCCAGAGAGGTGGTGGAGTCTCCATCTCTGGAGACATTCCAAACCCGCCTGGACGCGTTCCTGTCCAACCTGCTCTGGCAGGGGGTAGGACTGGGTGATCTCCAGAGGTCCCTTCCAACCCCCACCATTCTGGGATTCCATGAAAAAGACGGCAAAGAAGGGCTCCTGTCTCAGTTTCTAGGATATCAGCTTTCTTTATCCATGTTGTGTGGCCTCCTGAGCCATGCCAGCTCGGAGGAGGGCAGTGGAAAGGCTGCAGTCCCTCTTTCGGCAGCTAAACAAACCTGTGCGGAGTCAAAGTGACTGGGCAGCTACTGACTTGGACGACAAGGGAGTAAAAGGAGGAATAAATAGGTACGAGCTAAGGTTTCCAAATATGACACAAGTGGACTGTTACCAACATTCATAAAAGTCCTAAACAGCCCTTAAAATGTAACACAGTAAAAAAAAAAGTGAAATAATGCAATTAGAAAACAAAGCCACAATGGTTTTGGCAAGAAAGACACTGAGCAAAGGTAACGCACAGCACCACCTGGAAAACGGCAGCAGGTCAGGCAGTCTAGAGGACATTCGTTCTGCACTTTAATGATTAACTTGCAGTTATGAATTGCCTCAAGATACAACGTGCTAGTAATAAAGAGATCCATGAATTCCCTCAGTCACCATCTCTTTTTTTTTTTTNTTTTTTTTTTTTTTAAACTCTGGTAGAACTGGGAAGGTACCTAATAAAATGGCCAGATGAGAGCGGGGCTGCACAGAAAGCCGCCTGCTGAGCTTGGGTGCAGACTGACCAAAGCCCTTCTGTACTCCCCACATTGCCCTTTTGAGGAAAAATAAATATAGTTTTCTTTAGTGGCTAGGGAAGTTACTTGCAAAGCAAGGTGATAACATTCCTGCTTAAGTATTACATAAATAGTACTATATTTTTTTTTCCACATAGAGTTCCATTGCACATTGGAGTGCCTCTTCCTACGGTAAGGACTGTACAAAACGCAAACTGGAGCAGTGGATCATTTATCAACTAATAATAGAAAAGTATTTTTAGCTTCAATGGAACAAGACAGGCACCGGGG
>VWZL01002131.1:129566-144931 GCA_013396915.1 Stercorarius parasiticus | reverse complement strand
GGGGGGGGGGGGGGGGAACCCCCTCACCCATATGCACTCTACTAAAAAAGCTGAAATAAGGAAGAGAAAGTCAAAAAGTAGTAAACCAGAGTGGAAAAGGATATATTTAGCACAGACATAAGGAAAAGCATTTTGAAAATAAAGACAATCAGGAAATGAAGTTACTTAACAATGAAGCTACAAGCACAGTTAAGCGACTAGACTGCACGGATGAAGTGGTATTGTTCAAAACGGGCATTTTTAACCAGTAACTGCTGACTTTTTAAGCTATTGCACAGCATACAGTGCCCTGAACTAGCCAAGCAATTCTTTTTTTTGGTGGAAAGGTATTTGAACAGCAACAACAACAACAAAATTCTACAATTTCAAAAAGCAGTTCCAACAAAATTACTCTACACCCACACTCACAGAGCTGCTTGCACAACCCTGGCTATCTTTTAGGTGAAGCCAGAACTCTGACAAAATAAAAAGACATGTTTAAAGCAATTTTTTCTGTTTAACAGGCAGGTTTTTGCTTTGTTTTCAAGTAAAACACGATCCTTTAAAAAAAAAAAATTGACTTCCAGTTAAATCAGATTTTTACTGCTCATTCAGACTTTGCAAACATCTTTTTCCCATGTATTAAAGCACTTGTGAAATACCCTTAGGAAGATGGTTTTTGGATACGAGTTACTATGTGCATGACAAAGGCGCTGTCTCTGCTTAGCCCATGCCATTGCTGCCAGGGAGCATTAACGTTGGCTTTACCGTATAGTTCCAGAACCAGGGCCCCAGAGTTCCTGTGAGAAGCTGGATTGCTATGGTACAGAGCATAGACTCCGTAACATCAAATCTACGTGCGAGGGAAAGAAACATTTCAAAACATTTTCCTGAGCACTTCAGTTAAGTGGAGCCATTAAAGCACATCTTCAGTCACAAACTCCAGACAACTACTGCGCAGCGTTGAGATCATTTAAAGGGTAGGTTAGAGGAAGGGAATTAATGACCACAAAACATGAGTAATGGCAAACTAACAAAAATATTGTAACCCACATAGTATTTTAAACCCCATTCAGAGCTTCTGCAATTTACCGTTCCACTCCAACACGTGGGAAACACAAGCATCGATGCGTGCACAAGGAAACCAAGTGAGATTCCTTGGTCCCAGTCACAGTAAGTAAAACTCGTAATTAAACACAATTCAGGACCTCTCATCTCCCTACCCCATGCTCGTATCTCCCAGTGACACTCAATCTATGAATTCTTCACCTAAAGCTGCTACTGCCTATTTTTTGTGGAGCAGAAGCGCAGATGGCATCTTCCGTTTGCCACCTCTAAGGGACAGCAAGGATTTACACCTCCTGCTCGCGCAGCTCCTCGGCAAATAATGCTAAAATAAGCCAAGTGAGCTCTGGAACCCTATTCAGTGGCAACCGAACCCTGTTCTTTTTTTTTTTTTTTTCAATCCCTCTTTCAGGGGTGAAAAATAAATATGCTGTAGCCAACAGAGCCACGACTACCACATATTCCTTATGGTAAAATGCAGACTTACAGTGTTTTATAACTATTTTAGTTATATATAAATAAAATATCGATATTTTAATATTTTAGTTATCTATAAATAAAATTTAAATAAAATATTTTAAAATATGATCAGACTAAAATTACATTAAACCATCTAGTTAAGAAGAAGAAAAAGATTTCAGCAATAACAGTTTCAGCCATAGCCGAGATCCTGTTTATTGCAGTGCTTATCAAAGTGTGCCTGGAACAGGAGGCCACAGACTGCCATCCAGCAACATGTCAATTGATTAAAAAGGTCCATCAGAGACACCAAGTTCATCGTGCTCGCACTGGCAGAGCCTCAGAAGTGCAGTAACACTGTGCAGTCCCATGCTGGTGAGAGGGTACAGCGAGTGTCAGTCTGATAAGCATTCTCAGTTTAATTATCACAGCACATAATACAGGCTAGAGTTAGAAAAGGTAACATTTGGTATTTTAGGGAATATAGGAAGAGAAAGTCACACATACAAACAATGCAGCTTTGGTACTTTTGCACAGCTGCAGTTTCTTTTCTTTTTTTCCTGTATTACTCTCAGTGATATTTGTAATTGAGACATGGAGTCATTTTTTAAACATTGTCCGGGAAAGCTTAAGAGGGGGCCATCAACCTTGGCATGTGCTTAACTCTTAGATGTTGGCAGTGACAAGTCTTGTTTTGTACACCATCTGCTCCGCTGGGGTCCCTTATCAAGCTGGTAACAGTCTTGAGCCAATTAACACGCAATTGATTAGTCATGCATCCCGAATATACTCTTGGCAGGGCTAATTTATTAGGCACGTTCCATGTGCAATTTTTAAAAGGTCCTGTTTGATTAAACAAGCCATTAGATTCTACAAGGGTCAAGACTCAGAGTTTAGAGACAGCTGCAGTCAGTTCTTCCCTCGTCCAGAATGGTGAGCCGAAAGGACTGAATTCAAAAGTTGAGAGATTTCCTGAGAAAATGAACCAACAACAGGAAACAGATACTTACACTGGGGATTGCTCTGAAATCAAGTCAATCACTACTGATACAGCTGATCTAGTACAGCTTCTTTTTAATAGTGTGTGAAAACAAGGGGGCGGGGGTGTTTACGTACCATCCTCCTCCCCAGCACAGAATTCCTTGCAACAGTCCTGTGCAGCAGAACACAGCAAGACCAGAAAAACACTCTTGCTCCATCAAAACACAGAAGTTATGCGGCTGGGAAACTCAAGGGGATATGTCTGCTGTTTAATAACTCTGCGCAGCAGTACTCGGGTCTGAGAAATGATGATTCTTCCATCTGTCTCATCCCCATCTACCAAGCGTGCAAGGGGGATTACTCAGGCTGGGCAATGAACTACAAATCCGAGCATGAGACAAAGCATTGTTTTCTTAGGGGAACCACTGCAGCAAGAAAAGAATGTTCATCATCACAACACAAGAGAAAAAGGCTAAAAGTCACATGCTAGAAGTCCAAATGCTTCATTTTAAAGGTTATTACAGAGTTTAATCTTAACTCATTCCAATCCAGCATTTTCACTTGGACGTAATGAAATACAAACAGCATGAATAACTGTACAGAAAAAGAAAAGCGTAAGCAAATTAAAACTACTTCCACCTACAGAAAATTTATCTTGAGGTTAAAGTAATGTTAAAAGTGAGCTATAAGCTTTCTTCCTTTCCTTGTTGTAATACATTTAAGATGATACGTAAATTTTTCCTTTTGCTGCTGATTAACATAGATTAAAAGTTGTGCAGATCTGATAACGGGGTAAAGCCTGTGGCTATTATGTTGAAGCTCACTATTTCACAGAGCAGCAAGAACATCTTTCAATGATAAAGGCAGAAAAAGCAGCAGCAGCATCTCTGCATATGACTGCTTGGGTCCTGGTTTAAAACGCTGTTAAGGGACTTGTGAGAGGGAAAGGAGGAGGAGGAGGATCACGATGTGGAAAAACCCCTGATCATTTACGTCAGCCCTCGGCAATTTCAGCTGTATGTATTATTGCTATAGCAAGGCACTTGCACGTATTTATATGACACACACCAAGCAGTGGAGAAATGCTGAGGGGTGGCAATGAGTGACTGAAGCACGCAGAAGGCGGCAGGTTGCAAGCAGCAAACTTAACACCTACCACAGTGATACTTCACCATATACTTCTTGCAAGCGAAGGGAAACTAATTCCCCCCTGACAGCAAGAGAGACTCTACTGAGCTTCAAACCTTCCTCTGCAAATAACTAAGGTGTTAAAGTTCGTGAAGAGGAGCTGGAAAAATCGAAAGTTTTAAACCCTGTAATCATGGAGATTACCGCTTATTCCCAAAGCTGCTCCCAAGAGCAAGAACTCAACGTGCTAAACTTTGACTTGGAAGGCTTCCATATCTGTGTTTTGATATTTGGTGTCAATTGTCTGTCCAAGACAACACGCTGACTCCTTTACTGCTAAAGGGGAAGGCTTCATTTTAGCTGCTGGCCTCATTTACTTATCTCCCCTTTATACCCCAGTGGTAGTACTGGCAAGCAGGCTCTGAAGGTTAACCAAATTAACCTTCCCTTCCTAAACCAACCCATTAGCAAGTGGGCTCTTGCTTACGAACAACTGCTACAGTGTCACTGAACAAGAATGTTCCCCCAAATACTGCAATGTTCCTCAATAACGGCTGTTTTGTTAGACAACCTGAATGCTTTTGCTTTCCCTAGGGACTCTTATCCAAACAGTGAAGTAACATTTTTAACTTTTCAGTTATATGAAAGCTGGTAAGAACTGAACCTTCCTCTCAGTGTTTACCGCTATGCCTTATGAAGCATCCTTAGCAACTAATTTCCACCTCATTGTGTGTATATATATTTACACATACACACACACACACACCCCTCCCCTTCTAATTTCTACTATTGCCAACTTTCCATATTTCAATTAAGAAAGGTTGGGATAAACCAGATAATGCAATAACTTGCAGGAGAACTGCTGGAGACCATGGTGCACATCTCCGGATGGACCCTTGAGGAGTGCCCACTGGGTTTTTAAAATAAGACTTAGCACTCCCAAGTCCAGCATGGCCAAGTGTATGATGTCTTTACCTGTGCAGTGCCGTGTCTCACATCTCTTAAGACAACAGTCAGGTTGCAATGCAGAACCCAGCTCTGATCTGCCAGAGACTAATAGCTCCAGCTCTGCTTCTAACCACCCTGGATACGAGACAGCTCCTGCTGAGTCCGACTGTCTGTGCGCTGACCTTGTAAGGTCAGATCCAGCACCGAACCTGCACCAATACAGGCATCTAATGTGCTCCTAGAAGCCACAACAGTGAGCAGGGGCAGTATCAAATCCAAGTGGAGTAAGTTTAGATCTGGAAGAACCCCAGAGCTAATAATCCCAACTGGGCTCCAGCTAATGGCAGGCAAATTCCCTTCAGGGTTTGTGCACCATATTCCCTAATGATTCTAGTTTCTGCACCATGTTCCTAAAGTACCAGATTGTTTCCACATGGAGATGTGGAAGTCCATTGAAGCTTCCCAGTTTGATTTTTGTGATAAGCAGAAGAAAATGCACTTTTTCCAAACCTGAGATGCCCCAGTTATGGCACAGCTGCACCCACACAAGACTAAGCCCAAAACAAAGCTCATTCTGTATTGCAGCACAGCAAGTCCGCAATCCAGATAAACCAGTTACTGTGCTGAAAACCAGAACAGGAGAACAAAGCATTTGGACTGCTTTAATATTGAATTTTTTGCTGCAGTTCAGAATGACCGTTTTATTTCTTCAGATGTGCAGTGTATTCCTGCTCTTTCATGAGCCCATTCCCAGGTCGGGTATTTGTTCTTGAACAAAACTTGTGTATAGGAGACTATCCGTGCTGTTCCCTGCTGCCTTTGACTCTTGATGTTACTTACAGTGACTTCTGCTGCAGCCAGCCCAACTTGCTTAGAGACACTTCCTGCTTCCTCATGGGGAATTTTTAGGCAATACTGACCTCTAGCTGTTTTTTTGAGCTATTTAAGCAACTCAAGTTGCTTTTTGAGAAGTCAGCATCAGCTGCCAAGATCTAATAAAATTCTATGAACATTTAAAGATGGAGACAGATCACAGGGCCTGACCGTCTCAACTGATTACTCTGCAACCCTAGAGCAGCACAGGGCAGCTCCCCACAGTTGTCAGTGGGAAGAAAAAGAACCAGCACAGCTGATGTATTCAGTAATTGGGCACAATTAAAGTAACAGTTTTCCTACTCCACCTGCAATATTCTACAGGAATTTAGCAGAAGCAATTCCATTTCCTCCTCCCTCAGGGTGAACACTCCCACTCTGCAGATAGAGTCTGACTCAAAGTGCACTCTGCACAGCTTTGGTGGGTTGTCAAGGCTGGTACAGTGACAGCATATACCAATCAGACACTCCGTTCTGCAAGCATACACTTAATTTGACACACTAATTTATCTTTTTTTTTTTTGAGACAATGGACTTTTTCAGCAAGCCAAGTTGATTTTACATTTCACTGTTCAAGTTTGAGCTGTAAGGAGTAAAATACTAATCTTGCCCTTTAGCAGTCTGCTCCTCTTCTCTGAGCCATTTCCAATTTGCTTATTGAGCTGATGTCTGTAATGAAATACAATTTCTGAACATAATCTCACCACAGAAAGACAGTAAGTGATAACCAACTGTGTGCTCTTTCCTGCCTCTTTGGAATGGAAGGCAAGTCAGAAATGCTGACGTTTCCTAAACATCACTACTTTTCACAGTCCCCTCTGTGTTTTTGACAGAGTTACTACGTAGGATACACAGACAGGAAAAAGCTCCTGTGCACTAAGACCTTTTCGTCTCCTTTCAACAGCTGTCTCCGATTCCACTTATTCAGGAGTAAGAATACCTAAGCCTGTGCACTCCAGTGAATCTGAAAGGGTAGATAAAATACAGACTTTTTTTCAGTTTTATGATTGGTGAAGTAAAAGCTTCAGAAAAAAACCTACCATCAAGCAGTGAGAATCAATTAACTGGATAAATAATCACAGAGTTTTTGCTATAGAAATGAACGTCAGCTTATGGCAGTCTATTAACCTTATGACACAGGGCAAATGAAGAAACAAATGTGTTCACTATACAGTGCTGTCCATTATCTGAAATAATGATGCACATACATTTGTGTTCTTATTGCCTTCTCTACATTAGCTACATATTGATGGATCATCAAATTCGCATAATGCAGAGCCATGCAGAACAATAGTATCTTCTACAAAATGCTGTCTCCAAAATATAAAGACTCCTCAACAAAAGCAAAAAGCAAAAGTTCTAGTGAATAGCAGGAGCGTTCACCACAAAAGCAAACTGGGTGGTTTTAATATTTGCATCTGTAAAGTCAAGCACATGCCAAGGTTGGGGGTTTTTGTGTTCTTTGATCGGTAACAGAAAAGCTTTAGTTACCAGGGCCCCGTAAAGTTCAGAAGAAGCTAGAAGCATTCGGTATTGAGACCTTTGGTACAGCATGAAAGTGAGAAGCCTAAAACATTAAAGTCAGATATCTGGCTCAAATCCTGTAAAGGTTTAAGTATCAGAATTGATTGAAACTACTCTGCCTGCTTTGTAGTCAGGGTTACAATAGGGGTTTAAATTTTCTTTTCTTCCTCCAATAGCTATTGGAAATGTCTCTGCCCTCTTATTAAATTTTTGAGCAGAAACACAGAAGTTTCTCAAGAGAATCTCCATTAGTATTCTGTCAATAAGAGCTGTTACAGACAAGAGGTCCAAAATTGTACTGTTTTAGCAGTATCTGGGTATCTATAGATCAATAACAATAGACTCAATAAATGGTGCATGTTTTAGCATGGTTTCAAAATCCCATACAAATTAAGGACAGATTTCAAAGGTTTCCAGGTACAAAATCATTCTGCAGCATATTTACTCAAAATACATATTAGATCTATGAATCAAACATAGAACCCAACATACATTTCCACATTAAAGTTAGTGAATCCCACAGCCCACCAAGTCCTTGCGTTCTGTTTCCCCACCTACCCTCACCCCGCAGTAAACGGGATTTATGCTTTCGACTTTGTTGGTATTGCCATTTTGGTCCCATTACTGACAGAGCCATGGTCTACACTAACTAAAAGAGATTCAGAACTTTAAATTGTAGGCACAATGTCAATTAATACACTACATTTTAAGAATTATGGTTAATAGTGAAGATTAACTATACATCATCACAAGTCAAGCAGTATCAAGAAATAGGTAGGTAAATGAATACTAAAGCCAGACTGCCACCATCTGACAAAAGCCGTCCATTCTTGGGGATGAAACACCAAATACTTTAAACATAAATACAGAAAATCACAGCAGAAGCTCCCAATTAACTAATATGACAAAAGGATATTTTATCACTCCTAAAACAAGCAAAGTAACTTTCAGTATTAATTGTGGATTCAACAGGTAGTAGCTGCCACAAGCTCTAAATGTGTGTGTGTGTATATATATATATGAATATAAACAATCTACTACTGCTCTAAAGATCCAAACTACAATCACATGAAGTGCAACTAGACAGGAAAGCAGCCTAACTTTCAGTTTTATTTTCAGCCAAGGTACTTACATGCCAAAGCGCAACGTTCCAGAGACGTACGTCTGCCAATGTGCGCAGTAAAACATGAATGTTCCAGCAAAACAACAAAAGAACATCCAGTCAGGGTTCGTTCCCAGCTGCACAGCAATACAAGTTCCCAAAACCACAAAGACTGCAGAAGAAAATCAGTCACATAGTAAAAAGATAAAGTGTGCATGTGTGTAAAGAACCTTACCAGAAACAAATCCAACAAAAGGACCCAGAGAAGGAGAGAGAACATGAAGGTATCCTGATGTGGTTTATTTCACAGACATAAGAGATTAACACTTCCTTTTTAAAAAAAGTACAGACTGTAAAGCGTATATTTAAATTTGTATCAGTTATCAGAAGTCCTCAGTATTGAGGGGTTTAGTCATTTTCATTTAACTTAATGGGATTAGACATCAGGGCACTTGAGTGATTTATGCAATTGGAGCCTGCGGCCAGAGTTTTGGGGTTTTCTCATGTATCCAGAGTTTGCTGCACATATTTTTCCTCATTTTCTGAATCTTTCTTAAGTCATTAAGAAAATGCAAGTTCTGTCATTCAAAACTCAAGGTATGTATACTTCCCCCCCTTTAAATACATGACTTCGATAAAGTATTCATAAATATTTAAAGCATAAGAGCTTTAGAATTTAAATAACCAAAAGCATCCGATCATTCTTTTGCAATGGGGTTAAGCTTCCAGCTGGCTCAATGAGCTCTACCTCCCTAGAAAGGAACTGATCTTGCTGATTCTAATCTTAAACTCAGACTTCTACCGTCCCATTGTTTAGGCTTCATACCTGTCTTGCAATCGCTCTATATAGATTCAATCTAAAAATAATATAGAAGAGCATTTTGACAACTCTTACAGAAATTTTTGTAGAAGCAAGACTCTGATAAAGCATAAACAAAACTTCTGGCTCAGACGGAATCAGTCACATGCTTAATGTTTTTCAGTGTAATACAAGAGAGGACATTCAGTTGATCAAAGGTACTGTCTACGGAAAGAAGGTTGACTGAAAAGCGATACATTCAGCAATATCAGCTGTCCTCTTCTTCAGTAAAGAAGCAATTTTCTGTATTTCAGATTTGACCCCTGAGATAGAGTTATTTAAGCTTCATACTTCAACTAAAAATGATGATACCTGTGGAAAGCGAATCACAGCCATGATCAAAAAGTTCTCCTAACGGAGTACTGCTATTTGTCCTTCTTGCTTGTTTTCCATCTATGGCATCCAGAGACTGGTAGATGAAAAGGCCACATGCACAAGCAATATATGCCCAGGGAGGTGCCTAAGAAAGAAACAGTCAATGAGAAAAAAAGCTTTTTTTAAACCTTAAAAAAAAAAGCCTTAAGTTGAACTATCTCACACTTTCTCACACAGTAGTTTTTCATTTGCACACACTTCCTTATGCCATGCAGGGACCTTTCAGTAGCTGGTCCTTGCAGGGACAGACAGAGGAGGTTATGACATGTGAAATGTAAATAAAACAGTGACAAGAATGACTAGCTTAGATTAATAGCTACAGCATATTTTCTGAAGCAGGAAGCTCTGCTGTACATCTGAAAAAAATTAATAGTACTACATCTGCAATGTGGTGCACAATTAAGTTCTTGTCTGGCTTCTCTTTCCTGTAGGGGTATTTGCAAGTTGTCTGAGTGATTTAGAAACTGGAACACTTTCTTAGCCCCCAAAATGTGCAGCTGTGTCACAAACACTGACCTCATCTTCACAAGACCTCAAGGAGGTGTCACGTACTAAAACACTGCCAAGTACAGGGCATTACCAGCCTGTAGTGCTGCTCGAGAACTATGTCACTGCAAAGCACTCAAACTTTTAGAGTCTGAGTTCAGCTATTGTATTTTCAGAGATCTGTAAAGCTGCAGGGCTCTGCAGTATAGCACCTCCATCACCAACTGGTTTTTCTATTACTAGGTAACAGCAGCTTTGCCAAATCCATGTTAACAACACTTAATATTAATATCCTGTATAGCAATTTATTTCTACAGGAATACAAATGACACAAGTCCCTGCTAGACCAAACACTACAGTTCAAGATTTTTTTAGTATTTGAAGCATAAACCATTATTGCCACAAAAGCCAGAGGGTTGCCATTAGTCTGTCTCAGTTTACACATCCATAAAACAGGTATTATTGGATATTTTGCAATCTTCATATTTGACACTTCATAAAAGTGAGCATTTATGAGCAGCTGTATTTTACAGACCATGCCAATAAGTCCAAATACAGCTAAGCAGCTTAATCAAGCTGACTTGCCTCTCATAAAGCTCTGAAGTCCAGCTTCTTCTGAGCTACACAACCATGACTCATTCGTAGCACATCAACTTAAATACATTCTTTCTACAGCTTGCATTGTTCCTGCTACTGCATTTTACTAAAACAGTTCATCCTGCCTCAAAAGCTGGCAGCGTGCTCTGCTTTTAGCAATGTGTCTATACAAACCAGCAAAAGACAGGAGTTAAGGGGGAAACATGTCCAAATGTGATGCTCTGCTTTTGGGCGACAAGGCTTTGATGCCACAGAATTCCATCCTATGATGATATTTCTATTTCTTATGGATAGATTTTTATACACGAGGTTTAAGTTATCTTCCAGTGTTATGCAATTTTTCCTCTATAAACTTAAAAACAAAATAATCAGACTGCCGGTTCCTCTTCTTTCTTAACCACTACTTTCATTACCAGTGTAGGTGTTTCCACTTAGATGTTATTTGTATCTGCATAAAATTTCACAGCTCCCTCTCCTCTCCAAACCTTTTTGTTTTTTAAGCAAAAATTCGGGTACCATTCCATTGTTCAGCACTTTGCTAGCTGGGGTCCTCCCAGCTAAGCACGCAATAGAGCTATTCGTATCTCATTTTCTTTTTTGGCTACCAGTGAGGCTGCAAGTGATAGCCACATTCCCTTGGCTACACCTTTCACCACCAGGAAGAGACAAGTCGTTTTTGAAAAAAGCAGAACTAAGACTGAGCTACAAGGAAGAGACAATTTACATCTGAAAGCAATAGTGCTTTCGGAAAAAAAAATAAAAATCTGTTTCTGGAATTTCAAAGCCCCATTTTCTTCCCAGACAGCTACTTGACACTTAAAAAGCACAAGCTTACAGCTCCACCGCCGAGATGGCATCCTCCCTGTCGTGCCAGCATGCGGGGCTGCGGTGCCATATGGCAAATCAGATCAGGCTGAAACCTACCTCAGCAGAAAGTTATTTTCCAGCTGAAGTGAGAAGACAATCTCATTCATTTGCACAAAGTAACCCTCAAACTGTTAAACAAAAAACAGTGTTTTAATACAGCAGGCTACAGCTAACACTATGATTTTCTGATGCTCCGAGTGTAGCTTAGTGCATCCTTCAGAAGTTTAATTACTAACCAAAATACAGCTGTACTCTAAATTTTAAATTATGCTCTGGTTCAGCGGCCTGCTGAGTTCACTAGCTGCTAAGTTGCTGAAATAGAGACAGGTTGAAAGCTCCCTATTGAACCGGATTTCAGAGTCTCAGCCCCCACATACTGCTACAGGAGTAAGCAGCAAGTTACAACCAAGCCATGCAACAATACCATCATCTGAAAAAGGAAGGAGCTGTTCCAAGTATTCACTGCTCGAACTTAATATCCGCTTTTTATCTTACACCTGCCAGATTCCACAAGTTATTGTGAAACTATCTATTTCAACAGATTTCCAGAAGAGGCAAACATCCCTTTACTATGTCATCTCTGGAACAGGGCTGCAGTGTTCAACGTGCCAACCGACATGGGGTTTTTAGTCTGGGTGGAAACAACCTGTATGCTGCTTGACTACAAAGCATTTTCCCAACCTAACTTGGGAGGCTTGGTTACAAAGGAGTTTAGATATTTTAAAAGCTAGAGCTTGTTTAATATGTAATACATTTCCTGTACCAAATTATTCCCTTTTTCAGTGCTTAAAAGCTTTTTCAGCTTTCAAGAGTCAACATTCAAGTGACAAAACTTTTCCAGTGCACAAAAATGAAAGTTTTCAAGTGCCTTATGAGGTAACTCTGGTAAGAAAGAAAAGTCTTTGAAACTAGTAACTTGAGATGCCTTGTACAGACTTTTGTACCCCTGAAACCAGGAATCACAGGAAGTTAAGACGGTTCTCCTGAAGACAGGTCAGGAGCTTTTAGCGCATTGAGAAAAAAAACAGAAAAAACCACTGACTTTTATCCAGCCTTCTCGCAGCGCAGACTACTCAGGCAACATGCTGCTCAAGAAGACAACATTGTGTTCCCACAGCTCCTAACACACTGCACCCAAGGTCCTGACCTGAGCTGCCTGGTAATACGAACTGCCAAGGCCCAGGCAGGATGAAGAAAGGTGTTTCTTTATTTTAGTAGGCTGGGTTTAGTCACCCCAGCCACAGAGGAAACAGCTGGCCTTGATCTCCCAAGCTGCACCACTCTGGAGCTCGGTCCCTTCCCTGAGCTCAAGTTCCTCACTGTGTTGCAACTCTAGCTGGGCTTGCAGGCAGGCTCAGCTCACTGCCAAGCGAGTCACCTTGCACTTCTTGTTGTGTGGTAACTCTAGATCAGAAACCTGAAGGTGACTAACCCAGTCACAAGCAGAGAAAGTAAACAGGCAAAAATCCCACATGCCATGCAAGGAAGACAGCTACAAATCTATTTCTTAATTGTCTGCACATGAGCTCAAGCCTTGTGGGGCTGCAGCTTTCATGCAGCAGGTCCTTCACAGCTGCGACTGCAACAGCTATTTTGGTTCTAAACCCCATTCCATACCATGCACATTGGCCAGAGGAACCACTGTTCCACTCAGCAAGCGGCATGCTAACCCCAGAATCCGCACATGCTCTTTTGGCATGCAAGCACTCGTGCAGAGGCACACACATTTACAGAGATTAGCTTAAATGTATGAGAACTGCGGGCTGATTAACAAGAAACCACTCTCCACAAAGATGAGGACCCACCAGAAAACAGTGCCAGCTGCTACTAGATGACAGCAACTATGAACAAAGATTGTGAGAGCTCCATAACTTACCTGTTCTGTAGCTGTTGGGCAGTAATATACTAATAGCAGAGTTGTAAATATATTTATTAACAGTCCAATGATGGTGATCAGATTTGGGGCAATCCAGGCTGGAACTCTTCCAACTAACCATTCCCAGTAACCTTGCATTAGGGGTTCAAGCAGGGATCGTCCAGCACTCTGATATTTGTGTTCTTCTAACCGTTTCAGCTGGTGCTTTGACAAGGGAGGTGTAGGCAACTGAACTAGTTTGCTTAACACGCATCCAGCAGCAGGACCATGACCGCAGCCTGCGGGGGACTCCAGGTGCGACTCCCCACATCGCCTCTTTATGTTTCGATGCCCACTCATGGATTGGGCAGCCTCGGAATTTTTATTTGGCAGGTAGCAGCTGTTACGGAGAATCATAAGATCCTGCAACATAAAGAGTTGAGACATAATGAAGGTGAAGAGCACAAATGAGATTTTAAGATACCAGAAGTTTCTAGGTGCTGCTCTAAGGAGCCTTTCATTTGCCACCAGCAAACCAAGATTTTATAAGAGCTCTCCCTTACAAAAGAAAGGGATTTGGAGAATTGCTGAGGGGATAAAAGAGGAAATAATTATTCTCAATGCAGTTATAAAACAGTAAGTTGCACTTGTTTACTTTCTTTGCTGCCTACTGAAGCAAGTATCCTGCAGCCAACAGCCTAAATTTCATCAGCAGTAGAAACTTAAACCACACCACTGACTTATGTTACAGACTAAGGCAGTCAGTTCCCTCACAGCTCTCACAGGAGAGCTAGCTGTATGTCACAGACATACACCACTTTAGCTTATCAGTTGATGGCACTAAAGATTTCTCTGTATGCATAGTGTTTTTAGTTTAACTTGTTTGAAGCAGATTTGCCTCTTTGGTGAAGCTGAACAACAACCTAAAAGCAGTTATAAGCATTTTTTTCAGATCGTTGTTCCTTATTTCAGTTTTGCTGTGGCTTTTTTCTTCTCCAAATTTAACCCAGCTCATCTAAAAGCTCATTGTCTATTCAACTTTTAAGATATGCAAAAACCATGCAGGAGCTAGAGAGCTTTAGCTGGTCACAGACAGCCCACAGACACGAGCACGAGGCAGCTGCGAAAAGAAAACACAGGGTCAGGAACAACAGTTCCAGTGCAAACAAGGACCGTCGCAATGTTCTATCTCCCTTGAAGGCAGGTGACCAGAAATACATAATTCTCCACATGAACTGGAGGAGAAGCAATAGAGAAAGGAGATCAAAAAGAGAAGTCTGCTACTTATCTACAAGAGACAACCAGAAAAAAAAACAAAACAAACCACCAACTAGCTGTGAAGTCTAGCAGAATGAAGCTCGAGAGGGGAAGATGACAGCTATCACCAAAGCCATCAGCAATGCACATACCAGGTAGGGAAAATAAACTATGTAAATCAAAGGTCAATACTGGCATAAGAACAAGTGCTCTCATTTCGACCCTCCACAGCTTAATTAAGGCAATTTCTGATAGCAAAAAGCCAGCCTCAGAAAGCCCAGCCAGTGAGAAGAGAAAGCCAGCAAACAGGGCCTTGCTCATGCAGGAACTTGATAAGTTTAGGAGCAGGAAGACTTGCATCCATTCATTTATCAGAAAATCAGACTTAGTCACCCAGGAGGTCCCTGTGGGTGTTGTCCAGGAAGACCAGAAAAATTAGCCCCAAAGCAGAAAACTATACACTTTTCCCTTCTTTCTGAAGGGTTGCTCTCCCCAAGGAGAGAAAACAACCACAGACTGCCTCGTCCTCCAAAACAAACAACCCCATACTGCCTGGCTTCCGCAGGACTTTCACCCGGGCCTGGCTGCTCGCCGGCAAACACCCGAGGGAGGGGAGGGAGGACAAGGGCACCCCTCGGCCCAGCCAACCGCTTCGCCCCCAGACCGAAGGTGGCAGGCCCCGGGCGGCCAGGACCCACCCGCACCCAGGCCGGGCGGGGGTACCCCAGCCCCCGGCCCGGCCCGCACCACAGGCCCAGGCCCGACCTCAAGGACCTTCCCCCCTCGCCCACACGGCGCCCCGCTCCCTCGGGAACCCCGTCGCACCCAGGGAAAACACACAGAGCCCAGAGGATAGTCCCCATCCCTCTCACCTCCCACCCGACACCGAGGGGAAAACCCGGCATTTACCTCAATCTCCCCGCACCGGGCGGCGCTTTTACGCCCCTTTTGCGACGGCCGGAAAGGAGGTGGGCGGGGGCAGCGGCGCGCGCCGGGGGCGGGGCGGAGAG
>VWZL01002131.1:111561-129366 GCA_013396915.1 Stercorarius parasiticus | reverse complement strand
GCAACCCCGGTGACCTCCCGTCAGCCCTAGTGACTCCCCGTCGCTTTTCCTGCTGCCCTGGTGACCCCCGACCACCATCCCCTGTGACTCCCATCGCTCCCAGTGACCCTCCTGCCCCGGGGACCCCATGGGGTCCCTTAGCCCTCTCAACTCCCTGCCCCCCGGCCTACCCTTTCCCCCCTCCATCTCCCCTTCCTTCCCGCCCATCCTGAACCTTCCCTCCATGCTGTCCCCTCTCCTTTTTCCCTCTCTCTGACCACCCAGAGCTGTCCCGGACACCCTGTGCACCTCCAGTCCCTCTCTATGACCTTGCAGCAACTTCGATTCCCCAGCCGTAACATAGGAGACTGTCTCCCATGCTCTGCTTCATGTACTCACGTATTTTAAGCTGCTTTTCTCTGGTTAGACAGGTTGGACTGACAGGTAGCGTGCATTCATCCTGGACACCGAGCTCCCCAGTCAACTGTAGCGACAGGCTGGTATCATGGTATACCAGGTTTCTAAAACAGGCATTGGTACATCCTAATGTCATGGTATCTTGTGCCTGGCTCTGTTTGGTTTGGCACCGTGCCATTCCGTTGCTTCCGCAGCTGGGTAATGGGGGCTTAGCAGGGGCGTACAGATCCTCTCCTCAGCTCTCTGGAAGCTGACCCCCATATCCAAAAGATTTAATAGCAGCTTTTTTTGGTGTTTGTACGGAGAAAACACTCAAAATGAGTCATCTGTCGTTACCCTGCAGTGGGAACAACAAAGGTGACACATTTCCTACTTTCTTACTTCTAGTCCTTTGAGGATTAGCAACCTTTAACCGTTGTTATCAGTTTGACCCTGACAATACGTTGCGCAAATGAACGTGTTCAGTCCCTTTCTGACTCATCCCCATCCAACCTTCGCATTTACTTAGGAATGCACATGGCAAATTGCTGCTCTTCAACACAGCGTCTGTTGGAGTAGTTTACTGGAGAGAAAAAGGAGTATCTCATAGTTTGGCTTTATCTGTGCCTTTCCTGCTGAGAGAGGCAGGTTGACAATGAAGGTATCAGTGTTAATTTAGAAATTTCCCTTTTCCACGCGTACTTTTTACCATCTTCTCAGCATTATTATTCTAGATAACGTTAACTTTCTGCCATTAATGGTGTTGGCCACCTTTCAGTTTCATTTGTAGTTTCTATTCCGCATGCTCAAGTATGTGCAGAATGCTGCTGCACGCTTCCTGCATTTGAAGAAAAACTTCAGAGATGTTTAAAATTTCTGTTGTTTTTGAAGCCCTTCCTTGACTTGCTCTTGGTGATGATTTGATAATGTCTATTGCAGGAAGGATCTGTGATACTCAATCTGGGTCTTAAACCCCCCTTTAGGATGTGGAAGTGCCTACAGATCAGGATAAATGTTTAAGAAAATCGTAGTTACCTTGAAAAGAGAAGGTAGCCATTGCCATTGTATAATCAGTTGGCAAAGGACCTTGTGAAAAAACGAGGTAGAGTGTGTTTTCTTTCATACTGTTAAAAACAGTAGGACAGGATGAGGTGTTAATAATAATTTATTTCAAGACCTTCCAGCTGGCAAACTGGGAGGCAATTCCATCCTGCCTCCCAGGGATTTGAGATGCCTCGTTATGCGTCTGTGCTTGCCCAGACGCTCCAGGTTCAGAGCGCCATGAGTTGGCAGTGACATGGTGTCTCTGCAGCTGTGCGAAGTTTGGATGGCCTTGAGCAGACGGTGCCATAAACGTGCACAGCGCTTTGCACGGAACAAAGCCCGTGTTTGGTATATACAGTCTGTCTATACAATAGCATGAAAAAAGACTTGATGTCACTGGAAAACATTAAACAGGGAGGAAGATGAAGGGAGATGATAAGAGTTCAGGGAAGATCTTGACAGAACTAAGAAAGAATTTAAGGGGGAAAAAATCACAAAACGTTCTAAAGCGTAAGGAGAGTTTGTCACAGGTTTACGTCTATGAAAGTAAGAGGATCGGAGTAGCAGTTTTCTGGCAGAGCCCAAACCAGCTCTAATCCCTGTGCCGTTGGGATGTACCAGCCTGCAGCTATATCCACAGTAAGAAGTTGTGCCTCACGAAAGCTCTCAGGTTGCAAGTGAAGCTACCACACTGCTCTTTATGTCTGACCACATGAAAACGAGCATAATTTGTGTCCAGGCCTTAGCTTCGGGCTGAGTGACAGCATAGGTTGCAGAGTCTTGACCGACCGAGGGCTTCTCTGCAGCAGACGTTGCTGATGAGCTGCCTGCGTAGACACATTTACTTTGTAATAAGAGCAATATCCAGGGGGGAAATTTGGAATAGCTGTTCTGCTTTACTAACCTCACCTTAGTCCAGCTAAATTAATCTGCATAGGCAGGCAAATACTCCCAATGGATGGAGAACCAGTGCTGTCTGTGAGCCTTACCCCCACATAGCTTCAGTCCCACTGCACCACCCCAGAGCTGCATCTGACCAGCACGCAAACATCGCAGACGTCTCAAGCTTATGAGTATCTCCAGCTAACAGGAACACAGCACAGTGTCTCCTCTCTGACGACTTCTCTGGCGTGTGAAAATGGCAGCTGCTCGTGGAGGACAGGAGCTGTGGGATGTCTGGTTATATTCAGGTTGCTTAAGCACCTGTCCTGCTACATATTTAGCACAGCACGAGCATCACATTGGGATGCCCGCCCACAATGAAACGGGAAGGTTCAATGTTCTGTCCTCTTCCTTACATGAAAGCAGTGATCATAGGCACTAGTTTTAATTGCATTCAAACAGTTGCATTCATTTTTTGTCTTGAAAACTTCTCTTTTCAAGTTAAATCTTTGTGTAGACAAGTCCTATAAATCAGAAAGTCTTAAACAGATGTTTTTCTGCATTTGTGCTATCCCACCATACGCATGCTTCACTCCTTAAACCACTTGGAATATATGAAAACTATCTTGTGTCCGTCCAACAGTCTGTCTAATCCAATGTTCAGTCAGCAGCAGTGACTAATAGAAGATGCTAAGAAGGAGAATAAATACTATAGAGTAAAAGGTATAGAAGTACCTCACATCTTGATTATTTTCCTTTACATCTCAAAAATTTAGAAAAAAACATGAAGCAAAATGTGGAACTTCACCAGAAAGATGACTTTGGATTCCCCTTGATGTGTCATTTCTTCTGATACCCTTGTTCTCAGGTACGTGGCATATTGTTTGTTTGTTTTCACGCAAAAATCTGTTAGCTCAGAAATAAAGTTAAGGCACTATTAACATTTAAATGCTAAAGGAAAAGTAAAATCTAAGCATCAGACTCACTGCTTGAAGTTTTGAATTATATGCTCAGGCATGTAGCATCTGTAACAGAGAATGCCATGCAAAATACATGTTTCTCTTTCATAGAAATTCCCAGTTTACTCATACAAGAGATGGGATTGTGAAGTTATATTCATTACTATTTTTACTGCATTACGATCTTAAAATGAAAGTGAACATTAGAGGGCAAATGTTGTACTTACCTTAAAAATGAAAGCTTAAGGGTAAGAAAGCAAGCACCTTTAATTCTATCACTCTGTTCTTATTCACTACATCTCCTCTTAAACACCTTTATCTGCTACTTCCTTGCAAGCAGCTGAACCTTTAATTTTAGAAGGACGTAACTGTACATTCTTTTCAAGGGTTATCAGAGTTGACTTTTGTTACCTCCCAGGAGTGTGCCAGAGTTCATTTTTTCTTGTTTGAATCACTAATATTTTAGGCTTAAAAGCAGCACAAACACAAGAGAGTGACCAGCTTCTGGTAAATGAGCAATTCTCATTATGCGTTGTTACACATTACATGACGAAGCTATCAGCCTGGCTTTCCACAAGCTCTCTTAGAGACACGGCTGGCAAAGCTCAGGAAGAAGCTATGCCGTGGAATGACAAAGATCTGCCTGGGACCGAATACCTGCTGAGTGCAGTAACTCCATGTCAGGTCTCCTCAGTGAGATGCAAAGGAGTTGATCAGCCCTAATCTGTTGCAAGATTCACCCACTTTTGTTTCAACTTCTTCCTCCCATGAGACTTTCTAGTCTTGGTGCTTCCTATCTCTTTCTTCCTTTTCTCTTTGTCCTTTCTTTCAGTCTCTCACACTCTAGGCAGTACCCACCTCCTAAAACCTCTCAGTGCTGCGTTCTGTTTGATCTCAACGTTATTTTGTTTTTCTCACACACTGTTTGATCTTTGCCTGGATGCCCTTGGATCCATACTTGTTATTATTTGCTTTTCACCTTTTTCCTGTTTCATATTCCATTTACAGTCTCCAGTTGCAGCTATGCCTAAACACTTTCTGTACTCAACAGTGTAAATGTAAGGGAACACCCTCAGTAAAACGGCATAAAACACAGGCCAAGTATAGCCTAGAGAAGAGAAGGCTCGGGTGGGATCTCATCAATATGTGCAAATACCTGAAGGGAGGCTGCAAAGAGGATTGAGCCAGGCTCTTTTCAGTGGTGCCCAGTGCCAGGACCAGAGGCAGTGGGCACAGACTGAAACTCAGGGGGCTCTGTCTGAACGTAAGGAAACACTTTTTCACTGTGAGGATGACAGAGCACTGGCACAGGTTGCCCAGAGAGGTTGTAGTGTCTCCATCCTTGGAGATATTCAAAAGCTGTCCTGCAGAACTGGCTCTGGGGGCCCTGCTAGAGCAGGGGGTTGGACAAGATGACCTCCAGCTATCCCTTCCCACCTCATCCATTCTGGGATTCTGAAATCAGCTCTGCCTAATTTTGAATTTGAAGCCGATAGAAAATTACATCCCTCTAGCAGCAAGAGAAGAGAGAAGTCACAGTTCTTTCTGTGTGAGCTCACCAGGGTGACACAGATGCACATTATTGCTCTTAGGGAGGTGGAGGCACAGATTTGCTGTCAGGTTGGGACTTACGGAGCTTGATATCAGGAGTACAGAGTTAGCCATTGCACTCCACTGTAAATGGACCTTTTCCTCCCACCAGTAAAAACATGGTAGCTGCTACACTGCCACCAGGACAAAGTAGCCCTTGAGTTTGAAGGTTGTGGCTGGTAGCACTCAGCTCCTGCTCATAGGTATCTGTGAGCTTAAGTGATGCTTATAACAGATGTTGGGTCACACAGTATGACAGGTAGTAAATGAGTGCAGATACTAAAGTAATTTTAGGTCATTTTCTCCAAGTCTGCCCAGTTGATTGTTAATGGAAGTTAGAGGCTCTACAACAGCCACTATCAGTTAAACTGTCACTACTGGGACACGTTCTCTGTCAGCCTCACTAATTCTAACATGGTGTTATGACACAAGGGTAAGAAGAAAATAGAGTCAGTTATTCACAGTGGCCTATTTGACCTTATTCTGGCAGCAACAAATGCTAATACATGTAGTAAAGTGACACTACTGGTTTCTTTTCTCATAATCTTCTAAGAATTTCAGAATTAATATTTCCAGATGTTATTTCTGCTTATTTATGATTGCTTCTGTTCCGTGAAGTCAAGTGTTCACTTTGGGTTTGCAGGACAGGACTGAAAGCAGTATCAAATTGCTGTACTTGAAGCAGCTTGCCTCAAGAAAAGCAAAATCTTTGATAAATCGTAGTCAGCCTTTGTATTTGATTCCTCACAGTGTTTGGAGTTAGAAGTCAGCGCTGCAATGTGGTGGTTTCAGCAAGGCCTCTCTGTCTTGCCTGTGGCTTTGGTTGTTTGGTCAGCTGCATCTTTTGTGTTTTCATACATTACTGCAATCGTCCTACACCACGTCGACCCTTTGGTGCCCTACATCAGGTCAGTAACATTCAGACCGTACCACAGTATTGAATTGGCCTCTCCTGGGAATTCCTCCCCAACTCCAAACTTTAAACAGCAGTTCTTACCCAACAGCTCCAGTTCTAAAGTTACTAGCTGTTTATTTGTGTGTTATTTGTGTGTAACTTTATTTAAGGCTGTTTATTTTTGTGCAAAAGTTAACCTTTAAGCTGTGGCTCTGTGAACGTATCCTTAAAATGATGATGAACAAGAAGGCCGGGGATGCATCTCCAACCCTCTGTTCAGAGTAAAGTGTGTTGCTGTCACCAGGTTTGGTTGCACCAGTAAATCCATACTAGAACCTATGTTCCCAAATGCCTTGCATCAAGGCTGTACAATAGTTTTTGTCTTTGACCTTAGTTTTGGTCTTTCAGTTTTCCAGGTTCTTAATTTTTCTAGTTTTAATAGTCTTTATTCACCTTTTATATATTCAAGATCAATCTAAAAGGAATAGTTATACAAAGTATGTTCATTCCTTGTTCTAGGGATAGCATGTCTTTACCATGCTTATTTCTACAGCTCTAGAAACTAGCGCAGTATAGTTAGAGTGATGAAAAATTCAGTGGAAAATATCTGGGAGGGTTTTTACAAATCCGTTTCTTATGGTTCCTTTGTAGACTGAAATAAGTAAAGTTGTGTTGCAATTTTTAGTATAGATAGATAAGTATCACTCCATTTATCTCTTTCAGTGATACAGGGACAATACCACCTGAAAGATGCTTGTTTGGGATCATGTTAAATATTTCGACTTTCTTGGGTGAGTATAGAAAGCTGTCCCTGGCGAACTGCAGGCAGTTCTGGAATGCACACAGCTTTAAGCAATGTCATTTCCTTATTCCGATCATTAAGCAGCCCATAATTCTCAGTTAAAAACTAAATTCTAAGCAACCAATCTTAATTCTCTTAAGCAATTCAGAGGAAAGGGTGTGTCAGGGATGTTATCCACGAAGCCAGCATCACAATTGCAGATTCCAGAAGACCAAAAATGCATTTAAAAAACCCAACAGACTAGGAAAAGGAATAGAAATGCAAATTCAAGGCAGTCACCTTACTTGTGCTACAATTATGGGGGAAAGTATGTCTTTCAAATGAAAGCAATCTGAAAATATCTAGGAAGTTGACTTGTTTACCATTATATTATTTCAGTTTTGACTTCCAGATTCTCAGCTTTCGTGTTTCAGTGTACCATAAGACAGTTTTGTTGTTTTAATTAGTTGCCTCTGTCACTCAGCATCTTCCCAGTTAAAAAAGGAGAGTCGTCAGCTGAAAATCTTACTGTATTTGCGTTCTTTATTAACAGGTATGGCTACCATGTATGTCCGTTATAAACAAGTTTATGCTTTGAATCCAGAAAAATCCAAGATCCTCAAGCTTAATAAGATTGGCCTTACACTAGGATTGATGAGCTGTTTTGGACTTTGCATTATTGCAAATTTCCAGGTTTGTGCTTTGCTTGCAACATTCTGAAGCTGTCAAGTTGTGTGTGTGTTTGTTTACTGAGATATCTGATAAAATAGGGGGGTTGCAGAAAGCAAATTCATCTTGGATCTCCTTACAGGAGATCTAAAAGCCTTAGCTCCAGGTTAAAAGACCACAACTATATTTTCTTTTGACTCAAGAGAATCAAGTGTCAATTAGTCAAAAATTGTTAGAACTAGTAAAGCCAACAAAACCACCTAACCCCACAAGAACTCCAGATCTCAAAAATCTACATTCTTATATCTATACATACACTATAACCTGCCCAATTCTTGAAAATACTGCAGTGTCAAACAGCCTTTGAATTTCTCCCTCCTGGTGTCTATTTTTTTCCCTCCTCAGTACTTTGTTTTTCCAAAATCTGATATTCTCACATATCGCACCGTCAGCAGGACCACATTCTCCATCGTTGGCTGTTACATGCCAGACAGTCTCACAATTGCCAGCCTCAATGTATTAATTACGTGATGGATTTGGGGGGATCTGTAGTGGTGCCTTTAGCCACTAGAGGCTGCAGTGTCACCTTGGTCTCCTGCTGGATTAGGGCCGGGGAAAAGCAAAGAGGAAAAGCTCCTGGAAAGCTCCACCTTTTTCCCTTCTCCTTTACCCCTAGCGCAGCTCTCCAAAGTGCTTCAGCAGCCCCTCTCTTAGAAGCCTCAGCACACTCATTTTGGGTTTGGTTTTGGAGGCCTCAATCTATTTACTTTATTTTCTAGAGCCCCAGCTATACCCAGAGGTCACAGCCTCCCCTATTATCCCCACCAAGCAAAAGCCTCCAGGCTGTGTTCAGCTCCGTGATTTCCCTCCACCACTGGTCAGGATGGGGTATGACTGCTTTCTGCAGGTTTTGATATAATCAAAATACAGGAGGTGCATGTTGATTTGTTAACTAGTTTGTGTCACATTTCATCCTGAGCAAGACAAAAATGGGAAGCCATATACCTGCATATCCAAGTGATGCTCAGGACTGGTTGAGGGCCCCCCCAGAGGCAAAAGGAGCTAAAGCCCCCTGGAATCCACTAGTTACTGAAGACAACTGAAGTGTGACAG
Source organism: Stercorarius parasiticus (assembly GCA_013396915.1). NCBI lineage: Eukaryota > Metazoa > Chordata > Aves > Charadriiformes > Stercorariidae > Stercorarius > Stercorarius parasiticus. The sequence continues at coordinate 121,058 of VWZL01002131.1, read as the reverse complement.
TCTACGAAGATGAACAAAGGGGATATGGGAACAGCCATGACACAGAGAGCTCCAGACAGCCCTGACTGCTGGGAGTCAAAGCAGTAGCAATAGCTCATCCTCATGGGAGCTTTAATTCATGCTGTTCAGCCAGTGCTATTGCTTTATTCTAGCTGTGGCTATTGATTTCCTGTCATATAAGGCAAAGATTTCTCTCTGATGACACCTCATCACTGAACAGCACATGATTTCGGAGCACCCGTTTTTGCAGCTTGGTTATTCACTATTCAAATATAAATTCTCACCTCTGTTATACTGTGGATGCAGCATTTAAAATTCATTTGTGCACATGGAGATTGTGAGGAAAGGGTGACTCCAATTCCTGATCTTAATAGGTAGTAAAATACACAGAGAGTCTCATGCTTTAGGGCATAAAAGATCACCCGCGTGATTGGAGAGCGGGGAGGCTGCCAGGCCTTGCGTTGCACAACTGGCAAGATAACACTTTTTAGTTTCTGTCTTTGTCTACTGTGCTTAGCCAGGGATGAGAGGAAAGGGCTGAAGACAACGTCATTTTTCAGGGCATAGATTTTGAGTTGGGTTGTTTTTCTTGGAATAACTTCTAATTTTAATGATTTTTACTATTTGACAGTTGATTCTCCTATAGCGTTTTTTAAGTTAAGATGTATTACTGCTTGATTCAACCTTGTTCCCTTTGAGTATTCAAAAGTACTAATTTGACAAACAAGCTTTATTCAAACCTTATTATAGAGTAATTCGGAAAAATAACTAAACCTCATTATTTTAACCCCATTTTGAGGTCTAGAACTGTGTCGTGTTTATCCTGTATTGCATTATGTTTCATAGAGGTACAGATTCCTGGGATAGAAATGCTGAACAGATAGCCTGTCACTCTCATTCCCTGCCCAGCTGCAGGGATTCCTTCATCCAGTTTCAGTGTTACTGTCCATTATGGCTAATGAGAACAGCTCTTTTAAATGCCTGTAGTTAAGATACAGCTGAGACCTATAACTTAGCCACAAGAACTTAACAAAAGCAGAAATACAGAGGGCCGGCACGTGCTGGCTTCCAGCTAACTCTGTATGGGGCTTCCAAGAAAAATCCCCTAAGTACTGGCACATTCCAGAACTGCTTAGTTTGGGATGTGAGAAGGTGATTGGGTGGAGTGCCAAAGGTTTACAGAAGAAGCTGGTTCTCAGAGTTTAAAACGAAACCAGGTTCTGTACAAGCAGTGCTTTCTTTCCCTAGAAATCTGTTCTGTACTACATCCACGTGGTTGGAGCCTGCCTGACGTTCGGAGTAGGGGCCATTTATATGCTGGTTCAAACCGTCCTCTCCTACCTGATGCAGCCGGAAGTTCACAGCAAAGACATCTTTTGGATCCGTCTGACCGTGTTACTCTGGTGTTGTTCAAGCATTGTGAGCAGTATCCTTTTGCTGTGCAGTGTCACTGTTAAGACAGAGCAGCCTTCACAAATGACAGTATTTGCATCTACATTAATTTAACCCGCCAATGGGAAGGGCTGCGCCACAGAAGGTCTGTCATCTTTACATGTACAGCTTGTTTCGTGTTATTTATTCATAGTCTGTATTGCAACCTGGGAACTTTAGGCAAAAGGGAACCATTATGTTAAGCCCACAAGTGAGTCACTGGATAATAAAAAAAGGCAAGAGGGATGGTTACCACCCTTTCTCCTCTCCTTTCCTTCTGCACACCAGAGACTGAAAATGGCAAAATAAGAGCTTATCACGAAGAAGCCTGACTGTCGATTATGAAAGATAGAATCATAGAATTGTTAGGGTTGGAAGGGACCTTAAAGATCATCTAGTTCCAACCCCCCTGCCATGGCCAGGGACACCTCCCACTAGATCAGGTTGCTCAGAGCCCCATCCAGCCTGGCCTTAAAAACTTCAGGGATGGGGCTTCCACCACCGCTCTGGGCAACCTGTTCCAGTGTCTCACCACCCTCATGGTGAAGAACTTCTTCCTAACGTCCAGTCTGAATCGACCCATCTCTAGTTTTAATCCATTCCCTCTAGTCCTACCATTACCTGACATCCTAAAAAGTCCCTCCCCAGCTTTCCTGTAGGCCCCCTTAAGATACTGGTAGGCCACTCTTAAGATCTCCTCGGAGCCTTCTTTTCTCCAGACTGAACAACCCCAACTCTCTCAGTCTGTCCTCATAGGAGAGGTGCTCCAGCCCTCTGATCATCCTCATGGCCCTTCTCTGGACACGTTCCAGCATGTCCATATCTCTCTTGTAGTAGGGGCTCCAGAATTGTACGCAGTACTCCAGGTGGGGTCTCACGAGAGTGGAGTAGAGGGGGAGAATCACCTCCCTCGACCTGCTGGCCATGCTCCTCCTGATGCAGCCCAGGATGGGGAGAAAGAGAAGCGTACTTAAGAGATGGGTGGTTTTAATGGTGGGAAAAAAGCCAGGTAAGCAATAAAAGTGTCTGTTCCCTGGTGAGAGGAATGCTGCAGCAAGTTTTATTTACAGTTGGATACAACTAAAAGAGAAGTACAGAATGTAGCGTAAGAGAAAATACTACTAACCTAACCACGCGCAGCAGTGCTGCACGGTGCCAGCTGGCTCCCACAGCAGGGCTAAAGTGCTGGTGTTTGTCAGAGAGACAATTCTGGAGCATATTGCCAAGGCTGAGTCAGAAGAGACATTTGGCCTCTGACCTCCTCCCCTGCCCATCCTACAGGTCAAAAGACAAGCCATTTGTGACCAGCATTCCCTCCACCCTTCCCTCGGCTCTGGAGTCCATCATCTCCCTTAACTTTGAATTCCGAGTGCTGGAACCAGCTGTGGGTTTTAGAGAAATATGGGCAAACCCATCCAGAAAGAGAGGCCTTTTTCCTGTCCAGACTCATTTAACAATCAGGAAACTGAATGCAGCAGTTCCTCTGCTCACCCTCATGGACCTAAACATCATATTTTGAAAATTACGACTCAGCTTTCTGTCAAACAGGGCTATGACACTATAAAGCTTTCAAATTTACATTCCAAAGACATGAGCGCAAAAATCATTGCTTAAATGCTGTCCCTTCTGCAGCTGAATCAAGGCCACCGATTTAATCCCCACCAATTCCGCTTATTTCCAGGCTGGCAGCCAAAACCAAGACTAAACCATACGCCCCGTTTCCCAGGGCTGCAGCATCTCGCTGAGCACCCATTCCTGCTACTGCAAGATTATACAATCTGTACTGCTCAGACGAGAAGCGAACCAGGCTGGTTATCTCTAAAGAAGCCAGGAGGACCCTTACCTGCTGAGGAGGCTTGACATAGAGCAAGGAAGTCATCTCAGACTTGGAGAATTGCTGTCCCTAGCAGAAATTTCTGGTGCTAGCAAAGAACACGATTATCAGCTGTGAACAGTTAGGAGCCAAATACAGTTGGGGAAGACTAGAATGCAACAAGATGAACTGCTGGAAGTTAAGAGCCTTTTACTTCTGCCAAAAAAATCCACAAGCCGAAAAATCTATTGAGGTTTTTAAACCAGCGTGGTCTAACCAAAATTAGAGGGAAGTAAAGGCAGCTGTAGAAATAATGATACATACATACATACCTATGGAAGGGGAAGAAAAGGGAAATTGTCAGAGTATTTTCTAAATTAACAGCTCAATGTTAAGCAGGGAAAGATGGTACAGGCAGAAGTCTATGGCCATAGGTGAAATGGTTGTAACTGGTACTGGACGACAAGGAAACCTAAAAATGCTCCTAATCTTCTGATGGAGCGAAACATCAGAATTCCCAACACACAAAGAGCAAAGCAGTTAATTACCCACTCTGTAATGAGGGGAGGATGGGAGACAGTTATTTTTGTATCGCGATGATTAAATTCTTTCCATTGCGGTAGTAACTCAGGCAGGTAACTAACAGCTATTAAAGCTGTTTTAAAGCTTTAATTAGCAGAGAATTGGGTGTCTTGCATTCAGATCAGTAACCAGAGCTCCCTGGACCACTCACATCAAATTTTTAATAAGCGTTGGAAGTCTGGGTTTTCAAAGAGATGTTTGTGCCAGTAAGTTCAGCCTTGTTCACTGGCAAAATTAATCTTTCACATCAGGAGGCTCTTGATGTTTAATCTCGTTAATGATTGAAGAAGTTAATATCTTAATCCTGTGAAAATCAGATCTTCTATACCGTAATGCTCCAGGTTTTATTTATAAAAGCAGTAGCACTGATGCAGCGTACCTTCCCTCTGTCAGATGTTGAAAAAGTGACATCTCAGTCACTCTAGAAGGAGCCCAGGTCTCTGATCAAAAGAGGAATTACTGTCGCGTGGGGTTTTCCTTGGCTGCTGTACCAAAGCAGTTATCAAACCTTGAGTGAGCTAAGAGGGAAACAGAAAAGCTAATAACCCTCTGTGCTGCAAGTGAATATAGTATTCCAGCCTGTAACCCACGTATCAAGAATTCAAGGTGGTTGAGAAGCTGAAAAGAAATCAGAGAAAGAGGTCGAGACACTATTAGCCTGGAAAATACCACTGAAAATGCTAAGTAAGTATTCGCATCTGGTCATAGTTTAAGTGCTTAAGGACACTATGTTTGATCAAGAAGCTATAACAAGATGCAGCGTACAGAGAATAAAGATAATTGATTTAGATTAGAAGTAACCTTTTCCTGTGACAGTAACTAGTCAGTTGGAACAACCGACAAGCTGAAGGGAATGATGTGAAGTGGCCCATGTCACCATTACTGCACGTTCTGCTGAGGAGACCTTATGGCAAACACCCAGAGATCTCCTTGCAGCCGAGAGCTGAGGCTGAATTTTCCAAGTTGCTCATTCTTGGTCTCCAATCTTCCTTAACGTATTCCTTCGCAGTGTTTGTTTCCTCAGTTGTCTTATATAGCGGCCTGTATGGAATGAATCTAGTGCAGAAGTTGCACTGGGACCCTCAGGAAAACGTAAGTGATTGAGTGGAGAAAATAAACAGAGAACAAAACCCAGCTACATTGTTTGCAGTGACAAATGCACCTGGGCGCTTACTGCAGTTGTGTACACGTACTGGGACGGGAGGGGACAGGTGAGCTTTACCAGTTCAGGCAGTATGCGGCTACTTGCTGAAGTACTGCTCTGAGCAAAACAGTTGCAGCTTCAAGCGTTGTTTTAAATTCATCTTGCTCACGGGCAGTAATTGAAGTGTCTCGCCGAGTTATCAAACCACCAGCCTGTCTGGTCTGCGCTGGTCGGCGATTCCCGGTCTCTGTTACACGATAACTGTCGGTAGTGGATCTCACGCGCCAGCCGGGTGCAGCGAGGCAGTTCCTGACCGCTGCCAGGGGGGCCTCTGGTGGAGGCAGGAGGAGGGAAGGGCCAAAGGATACCAGTGACAGAGCTGCCACTGAGGGATCCCAAGTGGGGCAAAGGGCATGTAGGTCTCAGCAGCTCTGCCTCGCTCCCCAGCCTTCCCCATCCTCTCCAGGCTGGGTGGGCACTTACTGGAGGAAATACTATACCGGCTGGTTTTGAGGGCTTTTTCCACCTTTCTCTTTCTTTAAAGCCTAAGGAGCCTCTCCAAAGTCTGCTTACATCCAAGGATGGGCCTTGAACCTTACTTTTGTAAAGAGGTTTTGCTGTTGGTCGTGCCAAGCTCTTCAGTGAGCCTTCAGGTTTTGCAGGTGGAGTGTAAATTCCCAGTGGGGGTCATCCCAGTTGTGTGGGGCAGGTGTTTTCCTGGTTATTCTCACTCCTCTCCAGTTCAGCACTTCATTCCTAGAGACTCCAGATGCCTGAGAAATTTTGCTCTCCAAAGGGAATGGCTGTTGATGTGGGATGCCATAGGTTCAGGCCATCATTGTGCCACTGCAGGTTCAAGAGGAGCTTCTCACACTGATTTTCCCCCCCCCCCTCACTCTTATGCAGGGCTATACAGCTCACATCGTCAGTACCGTCTCGGAGTGGTCGTTAGCATTCTCCTTCCTCAGCTTTTTCCTCACCTATATCCGTGACTTTCAGGTAAAAATGAAGTTAAGGTTAAGTGCTTTGCTTTGCCAAGCTCTAAATCGCCTGACACGATGCAAGATGGGCTGCCTTATGTCACCAGCCATCAAGGCTGGAAGACCCATAGCATGATGAGCATTAAGGAGCCCTCTCTTCCTTGGGAGGATCTACCCCACTGCAGTGACTCCAGCATCCGAGTGGCTTTAACCAGCTTCGCTTGCGAGACCTGTCACAGCGGCAGGGGCCGTTTGCTGTAGCGTTGCAAAGCAGGCGGTGGAGTCAAGCCAGGAGAAGAGCTTGGGAGTTGGGCTTATAGTTCTGGAGCCGATTGGCATTTTGGTCTTTCATCCGACTTCTGAAACTGCCCACGCTGAGGCAGCACCAAGCCCAGTAACTCGGGTTTTCTTTCCTTTTTCCTGTACAGAAAATCTCCCTGCGTGCAGTTGTCAGCTTGCACGGCCAAACCCTTTATAACACGCCGCAGAGCTTTGTGACCGATGAGCAGACGCTGCTGATAGCGGGGAGCATCTAATGAAGGTGAAGAGAACACTTTCTCAGTGTAACTCAGGAATTTAATAGCAATAACAGTGGATATTTCTCAGCATTTATTTTATATAAAAAAAATTCATGAAGTGATTGTATTGTACTTGACATAAAGGGCTTTGCTATTAACCCCCACAGCAATGCAAATGTTATCAGTATTGTGAACAAGCCTGTAACATTTCTACACGTGCCGATGTCATGAAAGACTAAATGAAGGTTATTAAAGAGTTGTGTCTCCTCGTCACTTCCACCATACCCAATTTACCTCCCTCATTCCCTTGCCCTCCTCTCTCCAGAGTTCCTCAGGCCAAGTCCGTTCGGACACAGGAGTCCCCAGCCCAGAGCCAGGCTCCAGCCTCATCCTCCCGCACCCACGGCTCCCCCTTGGGGCAGCTGGGGCTGAGCTATGCCAGAGGGGAGCGACCCCAAAGCCGCCCCATCCTTTGAGCAGCCCACAAGGGAAACGCTCTGAATTTCCTTCTTCCTTCCCTCCCTCTTCCTGGCAGTTGTTTGAGCTGATGGACAGGTTCATCCAAGAATCCACGTGCAGAGTGTCCTTATTGCACAAGTCTAGGAAGATCCAGAGTATGCAGCCCGTGTCCTGTGCCCTCAAGAGGGAAGCACTAACTCCGGGAATCATGGAATTGTTTTTGGTTGGAAGAGACTTTTAAGATCATTGAGTCCAACCATTAACCCAGCACTGCCAAGTTACNAGGTGGGGCCTCACCAGTGCCGAGGACAGGGTGACGATCGCTGCCCCAGTCCTGCTGGCCACACTGTTGCTGATACAGGCCAGGATGCTGGTGGCTTCTTTGGCCACCTGGACACACTGCATGACAGTGTCAGCACAGCATCAGCACAGAGCGTGACACATGTCCTTGTAGCCTTGATGGCCCTAGTGCTCCCCTCAGACAGTCCCAACCCAAGAGGCAGCAGCTCGTTCCTCTTGCTGCTTCCCAGAGCTGCCGTATGGTGCCATGGTTTGAGAAACCCACAACAGTTCATCATCGTTTAGACAATTATTCTATCACCCGATGACCCCTCCCCACCCGGGAAGGGGAACTGGAAAAAACAAGGAAACCCAAGGGCTGAGATATAAACAGATTTAATAGAATAAGATGAGATAATTAACAGTAATAACACTAAAGAACCGATATTGATCCCAATACCAATATAAAATATGCCAGGATTATACCCAGCCCATTCCATCAGCAGGAGCTGTGCCACTCCCCGCAGGGACAGCCAATGTGGGACCCTGCGAGCGCTGCGGGAGGAGGGGAAGGGCTCAGGGCTCCGGCAGTGGGGCAAGGAGTGCTCAGGATGGCAGCCGTCACAGGAACAGAGAGAACTCCTCAGCAAACTTTCTCATTTCTATTGAATGTGCCGTTCATGGTATGAAATAACCCTGTTGGCAGCTTGGGTCAAGTGCCTGGGTCTCGCTCCTCCTCATCCCCACACCTGGCGAGCTCAAAAACACTGAGACTTGAAACCCGCGCCCCAGAGTTGGCTGTAAAGTGAATATTGTCAGACACTAGAGTCTTCTAAAAGTGCAGTTTTCCCAAGCATTAGAAGATAAATTAGTCCTGTAACCCAGGACATAAGGCATTGCCAGCCCTACCCGGACCTGGCCGCTTGTCAGGCTGCTCTGGAGCCCAAGCTCCCCACGGCACCGACACCCCGGCTGCGCGCCAGGGGGTTTACACCTCCTGTGGTCATAGAGACAACCTCCCACACACAATCTCCCTGCCCAGACCAAGCCAAAAGCCTTAAAAATACACATTTGCTCTAGTTCTACCAAAATATAGCAAAATAATTCAATATTTGATTAGAGACAGGCCTACAGAATACATTATCACCAGCTGCCTTCGAGCCCCATTCAGCAGGAATAGCTCAGCTTCCTTCCTAAATTATTGCTCAAGTCTACAGCTACATAAGCTCCAGCATGTGTTTCCTCCCACACCAGAACAGCTTATGCTGGCATCTTCCCTTCCCTGGAGGGGCAGGTAAAGGACAGCGAGAGGAATTAAAGCTGGAGGCCTGCTGGAAATCCCGGCAGCTGCCTTGGGCAGCTTCTTTCTCCCAGGTTAAAGCTGGATGTCTCCATCGCAGCCGTGCTTTATTCGCACTTGCGGCCTGGTTCAGCCCTGAGTTCAGACAGTTCACGTGGTGAAAACAAGCTCTGGAGCCAAAAACCTGCCAAACTACCGAAGCCAGTGGAGGAAGAGGACACGGAGATCCGATTAACATGGAGTCACGGAGACCCCAAGGGCTCTGCGGCTTGCGGAAGATTTCCAGGTATTCTATTTTAGCTGCTGGTAAATCCCTAGGGATCGGGGCCTCCCTGGAGACCGCACACGTGGCTACATGCTCTCTAATGAGGCAACACGCAAACCCCAGTTTCTGGTTAACTGCTACAACCTACAAAACAGGAGGTTTCAGCTCACAGAAACCCCTTTTCTGTGCTTCATTTAAGTCTCATTAGACAAATGGCTTGACCAGGAGATCGTCGCACCGGTGACGTGCTGCCCCGGGTTTGCAGAGCCCTGATCCCCACTGGGCAGGGGGGAGAGAGCCCTTCGCCTGGTACAAAAGGGGAGAAACACAAACCTCATCCACACAGCTCCTCCAGAAGGCTCCTGCAGGACCCTGCCTGCTCACAGGGCCTTTCTCTCCTTCCCCTGGGTGCCTGGCGTCACCTTCCCTTCCCCTCTCCCTCTCATGGGTCACTGTCAAGCACAGAGAGATTAATCCTGACAACAAGCAACAGACAGGGAGAAATTCCTGCTCCAGCAAGATGCTGGGAGGGCTGGAGCCCCTCTGCTGGGAGGACAGGCTGAGAGAGTTAGGGGGGTTCGGCCTGGAGAAGAGAAGGCTCCGGGGAGACCTTCCAGCCCCTTCCAGTCCCTAAAGGGGCTCCAGGAAAGCTGTGGGGGGACTCTGGAGCAGGGAGGGGAGCCATGGGAGGAGGCGGAAGGGTTTTACACTGAAAGAGGGGAGATT
>VWZL01002131.1:92394-111203 GCA_013396915.1 Stercorarius parasiticus | reverse complement strand
ACCACCCCCCAAACCACCCCCATGCTCCCCCACCTGCTCAGCACCACTTGTTGGGTTTCCTGATCATTTGCAGACCCACAGAAGTTCAAGCTCAGAGCAGCAAACTCTTCTCTGTTTAACAACCTCCTCAATGCTAGGAAAACCCTCCTCCTCCTCTCTCACCTTGTTCCAAAGGGACAGGGATGAGCAGCGCCCAGGAACAGCTCCGTACTCCTGAAGGACTGCTCCAGAGACATATGCCCCCACTGCATCACTGCCTCTTTCTCCTCCTCCCCTCCAGTCCCACCAACACAGAAGACTGATACCAAGGGGGCTGCTCAGTCCCCTAAAGGCTGGGCCAGGTCCTACCTCTCCTACTGAAGACTTTTGATGGCCAGTCGCCCTGCAGAAGCTGGGCACAGTCAGACTGTGCCGGCTGAGGAAAGCTGGAAGACTCAGGCAGACCAACCCAAGATTCTTAAGGATCTGCTTCCCTCACTGCTACGAGACTTCCAGGTTCCTGAGGGCATTAATAGACCTTAACTGCCCTCACCAGTCTCACCTGGGACCTCCTCCCACACTTTCTGCCCATGGCCCAGGAGCTCCATTTGAGCCCAGGCTCCAGCACCCAGTCCTGGCCTGCGCTGTGTTGTAGACAGACGTGCCTTTAGTTCTGCCTCTGGTTTCATTTTGTGGATGGGCTTCAGACCTACATAGTAGGTAACTTTCCTCCAACCCGATCTCCTCTATGGACCTCAAATGTGCCACTAGACCTGACTCCAGTCCTATCTCCTGCTGCTCTTGACTGAACACCTGGGACAGACCCAGAACCTTATTCATCATCTCACTTTGCCTGGGGCTGTCCATGGACCCAGTAATCACCACCCTGCACTGCCTACCTGGCCCAGCTCCCTGGCTGGTGAGGACACTGCCTGCACCCCAGTGACCCCCAGCTCTTCCTTCCTTGGGGAGGAGCCCCACTCCTGCCACTCCCTGACATGCTGAGATGTTTCAGTCAGCTCCCATTGAGTTCATCAGCATTTCCTCGTTAAGGCGTGGCTACATTCATACCTCTTGTCCTTGCCAGCTCCTGTGAACTCCTCCTTCTTCTACTCCTGGCTGACTGCAGTAAACTTATAGGCTTGGGCTAGAGAAATTGCCACCTAAATGACACCAGTGTCTTCTTGTGAGGCCATAGCTGAAAAAAGGGCTGACTTTCTCACCTGCCTGGTGCGCAAGGTGGCTCTGCAGCGTTACTCCTGAAACGAGCCCGCACCTCGCTGCAAGGACAGCCAGGATGGTGGCATCTCTCAGCGGCTGAACACCGGAGATGAAGCGCACCAAGGAGTCACAGCCCTCTTCCTGAGATTGATGGGAATGCTAACACAAGACATCTATTAAAAACAGAGAAAAATCTGCTAAAATGGCAACACCCAGTGGCCACTCAAATTCTTGGTGAATCCTTGTCCTACCACCTGGGCAGCCCAGGTTTGTCAGATTGTCTTGAGCTTTAACACCACCTGTCAGTTGTGAGAGGTGGAGTACAAAAACAAGCATCTATTTCCATCCCAAGCCAAAAGGGTGGGGGACGAGGGGGGGGCAGCTTTGCTGAGAGAGAAGAATGTGCACGAAAAGATGTGGTAAAAACACAAAGAAAAAAAACCCAACCGAGACCATGGCAAGGACCTGAGCGTTATCTTCAGGGAAGCGTGAGAAGATGGGGCAGGAGCTCCTACAACCCAGGAGCTCGAAGTGTTACAGAAGGAAATTTCCAGCTGACTCATCCTTTATGCACTGAAACAAGGTCTTTAGGGTTCGTTTGTTTGGTTGGTTTTTTTATTATTATTTACTTAAAGAAAAATGATTAGTAAGTGAGGCCATCATCAATTAAAAAAAAAAAAAAAAGAGAGAATTAAAAGGGTTAGCCCAAAGGGCAAAATGTATGCAAGTCACTAGGGACTCTAGAGAGCACGTGTGTGCCACCAAGCCCAGGAAGACTTGGGGAGGGAGGGGGACAGCCAGCGTGGCTGAGCCGGGCGAAGGCAGCCATTAGATGTCAGGAAAAAAAAGCCTTTGATAAATTGAACTTACATCCAAATGAGCAGGTGACTTGAGAGACAACAAACATGTTTTCAAACACGAGGAGGAAGTTTGACAGAAGGTTTTTAAGATCAAAGTATAAAATGAGTCCTCAAGGAAAAGTCGATCAGAAAAAAATTAAGATATTGGCATCTGTGACCACCACAGAAGAGCCCAGAAAGCTCCCGCCCTTTCATCACAGGGAACTGATGGATCTGTCTGAAACCGAGATGTGGGTAAGAAGTTTTAGAACAAACTGGTGAACAGTAATGAGTTTATGAATGAACGGGATTATACTCTCATGTTCAAACAAGAACCCTAAAGGAACAAAAGATGAAACGGCTGAAGTAAGTTCTCATTGAGAGCTGCTCCAGTACTGGAGGACAGGAGAGTGGCAAATACACCACCAACTTTTTGCAGTGTTCACAGGGCTGTCTACGGTGCCAGAAGAGCGGCGCTTTCTTGTCCATACTGATAAAATAGGTAGAAATTATAATAAAAATAGCTGAATGGAATAGCGATGCTAGGCCGTGTAGGAAAATGTGACATTGCAGAACAATGTAGGTAATTTCGATGGTAGATCTTATTGCAGAAGGTGATTTTATTTCAAATTAAAACACCCTCTCACGCTTACAGCCACAGGCAGGTACCAAGGTGGGTGTCCACGTGGTCTGGCCAGTAGCTTGGTGCCAGGACACTGGTATCCAGGCAGCTTGTCCAGCATTGTTTCCTGTGACACGGAGGGTGACACCAGCTTCCAAATCCTCCTCACGTCTCCTGGGCGGTTCTGACTTCGGCAACAACCTATCGGCTTTGAAAGTACATTTTCATGCCCTTTAGGAGCTGACAGGTTGATCTTTTTGTCTGTCCATCCTTCCCCCCTTGTGTGAACCATCTGGAATTACTTACTGCCCTTTCCCTTCTTGTCTGGGCGTCTTGTGACTCCTACCTTATCTTCCCAACATCATCTCTGAAAGGCTTGAGTTTTCATTTTAAGCTGTTGCCTTTTCTTTAGGCTGTCGTTAGTCTCCTGAGCTGGAAGTCCTCAGTAGCTGCAAACAGATGTGCTGGGATCTCCATGACCTGCTAATCTCATCGACCCTGCCATGGTCCTGCCACTTGTTTCTTCTGCTGCTCCCATGGCTGCCCGCGCTCTCTCCAGACCAGTCTTCTCTTTTCTATTACGATTCTCTACAACCAAAGAAAAGCCTCTGCAGATTCAGTCAAGACAAGACCTGCCTCAAATGCAGTATCATTTACCAAAGGAATTGGTGTCCCTGTAAAAAGGGATATATGGTCAATCATCTACACTGAGTCACAGACTGGCAGGAGTTGGAAGGGGCCTCTGGGGATCACCCAGTCCCACCCCCCTGCCAGAGCAGGGTCACCCACAGCAGGTGGCACAGGAACGCGTCCAGGCGGGGTTGGAATGTCTCCAGAGATGGAGACTCCACCACCTCTCTGGGCAGCCTGTGCCAGGGCTCTGCCACCCTCACAGGAAAGAAGCTTTCCCTCATGTTGAGATGGAATTTCCCGTGTTCTATTTTGTGCCCGTTGCCCCTTGTCCTGTCCCCGGGCACCACTGAGAAGAGCCTGGCCCCATCCTCTCGCCCCCGGCCCGTTGGCTATTGCTGAGCATTGATGAGATCCCTCTCAGCCTGCTCTTCTCCAGCTGAACAGCCCCAGGGCTCTCAGCCTTTCCCCATCAAAGGGATGCTCCAGGCCCTCAGCATCTCCACAGCCTCCCCTGGACTCTCTCCAGTAGGGCAAGTGTAGGGTGCTGCACCTGGGGAGGAATAACCCCCTGCACCAGGACAGGTTGGGGGTGACCTGCTGGAGAGCAGCTCTGTGGAAAAAGACCTGGGAGTCCTGGGGGACAACAGGGTGCCCATGAGCCAGCAGTGTGCCCTTGTGGCCAAGGCCAATGGCATCCTGGGGTGCATCAAGAAGAGCATGGCCAGCAGGTGGAGGGAGGTCATTCTCCCCCTCTGCTCTGCCCTGGGGAGGCTGCACCTGGAGCACTGGGTCCAGTTCTGTGACCTCATCATTTTGTCATCAGCAAACTGTCCATGTGTCCAACAAAGATGTTAAACAGCACCGGTCCCAGTACCGGCTCCTGAGGAATGCCACTCGTCACTGCTAGCCACTTGGACATCAAACTGTTGACTGCAACTCCTTGAGTGCGACCATCCAGCCAGTTCCTTATTCACCGAGTGGTGGATAAGGCCAGCACCTGCCAGCTCCCTCAGCACTTGTCGGGGCATCCCATCGGGGCCCATGGATTTGTGGGTGTCGAGTTTGCCTAATTGAGCTCTAACCTGATTCTCTTCAACCAAGGGAGAGTCTTCCTTTTTCCAGACTTTTTCTCTTACCCCCAGGCTCTGGGGTTCCTGAGGGCCGGCCTTAGCAGTAAAGACTGAAGCAAAGAAGGCATTCAGTAACTCCGCCTTCTCTGTATCCTCCGTCTCCAGGTCACCCACCTCATTCAGCAGCGGGCCCACATTTTCCCGAGTCTTCCTTTTACTGATGATGTACTTGAAGAAGCCCTTCCTATTGTCTTTGACATCCCTTGCCAGGTTTAATTCCAAGTGGGCCTTGGCCTTCCTTTTTGCATCACTGCATACTCTGACAACATTCCTATACTCCTCTCAAGTGGCCAGTCCCTTTCTCCACATTCTGTAAACTTCCTTCTTCCACTTGAGTTTTTCCAGAAGCTCCTTGCTTGTCCATGCAGGTCTCCTGCCTCCTTTGCTTGATTTCTTACTCACAGGGATGCACCAATCTTGAGCTTGGAGGAAGTGGTGCTTGAATACCAACCAGCTCTCTTGCGCTCCCCTTCCTTCTAGAGCCTGAGCCCATGGGATTCCTCCAAGCAGGTCTCTGAAGAGGCCAAAGTCAGCTCTCCTGAAGTCCAGGGCTGTAATCCTAATTATTGCCCTGCTTCTTCCATGCAGGATCCTGAACTCCACCATCTCATGGTCACTGCAGCCAAGACTGCCGTCAACCTTCATATCCCCAGCTAGTCCTCCTTTGTTTGTCAGCTCAATGTCCAGCAGTGCACCTCTCCTCGTTGGCTCCTCCACCACCTGTGTCAGTTTGCCAGTGGCATAGCTCTCAAGAAAATTGAGAAATGCTCCAGAAGGTTCTTGTAACACCGAATAACTGAGCAATAAAACAAATTATGAAATTCAGAGTAGATGAATAAAAACTTTTGTGTTTCCACACACACTAATGAGCTCCGAATGAGCTGTTACGTTCCAAGAGATCAGCAAATTTAGTACATCAGTCCACAAAAATATCAGCTCAATAGTGAAAATCCCTAGAATATAAGAAATTATTAGGGAGGTACAGGCAGCAAAACAAAACCCATCAACATGATGTAATGACATTTTAATCAGTATAGTGGTTCCGGGGCATCCATCTGAAAAAGATTATGGTGGAACTAGAAAGTTACGGAGAACGGCAAGAAAAATGGTGAAAAGTTTGAGATAGTTTCTCTTCAGAGGATGCCTACACAGAATTTCCCAGTCTAGGAAAAGAAAGACTGAAGATTAAGATGAAAAAAGTCTACAGAATCCTTTTTTGCTTGGACATGGTGACTTGAGAACTGGTTACACTCACCGCAAAAAGTTAATAGAAAAATATAACAAAGAAAAAAAAAAACAAGGGGTATTAAACATAAAGAAACCGTATCTTTTTCAGAGTTATTGTAGCTGGAAAATGAAAAATACCAGTGAAGTCTCGTGTCTGCTCATTATTGGTTTTGTACTCCTTTCTAGGCATCCACTATTGGTCTCCATCCTGATTTCCTTCCCCCTGCTGCTCTCTGCTGGAGACACAATGATGGGCTGGATGGATCTTCGACTAATCCAGCACCATCTACTTCTGCTTTTACATCTTGTTTTTGAGAGCAGTGCCATCTCCCTTCCCATTTGCCAGAAGCTCTCTTCGGACTGCACTGGACCTGCTCTGTGCCTCCCACATCCACAGGAGGAGAAGGACAGGTAGGGCTTTGCCAAACTCAGCCTCCCGCTGCCGACGGAGCCATTGGAAATCAGTCACAATTTGTCCGCTCCAATCACACAACCGTAGGAAATTCAGGCTCACCGTCACACTGTCCAAAACAGTTCAAAAGATGAATCTGCACGTTCCGGATGACAAGTATCTGCAGATTAAATCATTTTCTAGTATTTCTGCACACCTCCAGCCCCAGCAGCTGACTGCTGGCTTGCCAGGAAGAGACTGGACCTGATGGACTCTAAGGGTGCCCAGCTTCCAGGTGGCCTCTCAGGCTAAACCGCTGGGACAGACCTCTGTCAAGATTCGTGTCCTCATACAGAAATGCCGGTGCCACGGTGGGTTGTCCTCTAGCTGAAAAGTGACACCTTTGCGCATGGATAGTTCTGTCCAGATACTCCAAGTCACCGGGTTAGGCTGGCGTTGGCAACTGGCCCAGTATTGTCTTTGCCTCACAATCTGTTCTGCCCAGCACTCACTGCCACCTTTGCTCTTTGGACCCAGAAACTTCTAAATTTCCACTGACTCTTCCTAAATCTTTGCTTGAAAGTAGCAGTTTTAATTCATTGCCTAAATCCATGGTTTTCATATTGCTACGTACTTAAAAGAGCAAGCATGGTGTGTAACTGTTCCTCTGTCACAAAGGAATTCTTAACAGATCGGAGGAGCTCAAGGATGAACAGTGCAGAAACCCAGAATCTGTGCTACAGATAGCGTGTCTGGATGAGGAGCAGTTCCAGCAGCCTGCGAGGTCCTCGGCTGTTGGGAGTCCCTTTGCTCCTGCTGTTGGCGCAACTTTCCTACATCAGTGCCCCAAGTGGCTCCTCTTGGCTCTCGGTGATCCTTTCAACTTTGCATTGGTGTTCTTCCAAGAGAGACAGATAACTCTCTTCCACAGATGGCTTGGCTTTGTCTTTCTGAGTTGCACCAAGTGTTTTCCATTACTAGCTTGTGAGGAAATTGTCCATTCACTTGTTTCCACCAAATCCTACTGGTCACATTTCTTCAAAACCTCGCAGTGAGGATTCTTCTCCGAATTTTCAGTATCTTATCATTGTCTCTAGAGAAAACTCAGGCTAATGGACCACTTCGCTAGGGTTAAAGGTTCTGGAAGAAGGTGGTGTGTTGTAGAATGTCAAACCTGGAATCCTCCCAGCGGAAGGAGAGGGTAAGTGAACTCAGCTTCATTCATTTCTGTGGAGATTGTTGGAAAATAAAGACTTTTGTCAGAAGACAGTTAGGATAGTCAAGTGGTGGCTGTTGGAAGACTATCACAACAAATGACTGCAGCAACAGATAAAAGACACAAGGCTGCTTCTACCTCCTGACTGCTGTCCCATCATATTGGGTCTGTCTGGGATGGAGTTAATTTTCTTCACAGCAGCCCACGCAGCGCCGTGGTTTGGATTTGTGAGGGGGACAGCGCTGGCAGCACACCAGCGTTCTGGCTGTTGCTGAACAGTGCGTGCACAACATCAAGGCTTTCTCTTTTTCTCACTCCATCTCTCTCCCAGAAAGCAGCCTGGGGATGGACAAGAAGTTGGGAACAGACATAGCCAGCACAGTGGCCCCAAACTGATCTAAGGGATATTCCACACCATATGACGTCATGCTCAGCAAATAAAAGCATAATGAAAGGAGGAGGATGCAGGGACGTTTATGGTTACAGTATTTGTCTTCCCAAGTAAACATTATGCATGCTGAGACCCAGGAAATGGCTAAACATCTGCCTGCTGATGGGACACAGTAATTAAATTCCTTATTTTGCTTGGCCTGCACGCAGCTTTTGCTTAACCTGTTAAGCTGTCTTCATCTCAATTCACAAATCTTACCTGCCTTCCATTTTCTCCCCATCCTGCAGGAGAGGGGAGCAAGCGAGCAGCTGGGTAGGCGCTTGGCAGTTGGCCAGGGTCAACCCATCACACCCACGTACGTGCAGGGAACATTCCCACTTTTCACACAAAACAATTGCCTCGTCACTACTGCTTATATTTGACAGGCAGGCTTGGCCAAACCTATGCTTCTTCCACACTTTCTGGAACAAGCACCGATGAGATGCAAATGGACGTCCTCTACACTGGTACATTGGCTGCTCAAAAAAGCCATCTCCCACAAATCATCCTCTTTGATTTTCACATTTAACAATGAAGGACACGCAACATCCGTGCACAGCTGCTCCATGAGCAACTCTGCCTCACTGTCAGGCTACAGGATGCAGGCCACTGGTCCAAGCAGCACAGTCCTTTCCTGAGGCGCTCGGCTGTCTTGCACGTGCTCCTCGCTCTGGGATACTTGGGCTGCGTGATAACATAGGTCACGAGGCCCAATTCATTCACATCATTCTCTCTGCTGTGCATTAGCCCTTCGTTAGGTCTGTTTCCCTATGCTAAACTATGGGATTTCTGCCCCAAAACACTCAACATACACAGTGAACCCATGGATGCCCATGATAACATCACCCTTACTTGCTTGCGCCATCACAGGCACTTGCCTCTTACACAGTAATCTCAATCATTAAAGAGTTTAGTTCCATTATACACCTTCCTTCTTCACCCACCATTGCGTGTGTGGTGTATCACCTTCTCCTACACCTGGTCTAGCTCAAGCTCTTCAGAGAAGTGACCATCTTCTTCTTCTCCCCTTGTATAAGGCTGTCCTGCCTCTCTAATCCACTTGAGTTTTTCACACAGTCAAGATGCATATTAATAAGGAACACAGGACTGATACAGTCTACCTGGCTCTCCAAAACAACATCCATTCCCAAAACCCTACAGATAAATTAGCCATCCATGTGATAACAGAGAAAAACCTTGCAGATGAAAATTTGATTAAAATATAGAAAATAAGAATAGTATCAAATAGTCTCCCGTGAACAGAAATCAGCGATGGAGTTTTACAGGGATCAGAGATGTTAAATATAACCATAAATGGACAAAAAAAAACCAATGACAAATTCTGCTGGCAAAACAGTTATTCATGGCTCTAACAGTAACGACTGAAGAACTCTAGAAAAGCCTTACAGGATTCGATGACATGGACAACAGAGGGTAGTGAAAGGCGTCCATACAACACATGACAAGAGTATGCTGCGAAAATACACTACAAAGAGCTATAAAAATTGCAATGGCAAAGACAGTCTGAGTGCATATTCTTTCCTACAACGCAAGAAGAAGGCAGCACCAAATGAAAGGAGCAAGAGACATATTCAAATAACGACTGAACAAATCAATGGAAAAGATACTCATCAAGAAGTATTAACAATATAACCCCTGGATAAAGAAATATGCTTTTTTTGCTTCAACAAGTTAATATTCAACATATTTCTGTTTTAAAAAAAAAAAAACACACCTCCCCTCTCCAAAAATAATCCCACAACCAAACTTCAACATTCCACAGCTGGCAAAGGCCTTATAAAGGCTAACAACAATAACGGTAAGAGACATGTATCTAGATAACTGTCAGCAGGGGTTTCCACTGCTTCCGTCTTCACATCCGTAAGAGGTTTTGTACAAATATCTGCACTATTACTGCCTAACGTCTAATTCCCAGATCACTTAAATAGCATTTATTAAACACTGACCATTGACCTTTTATGACAGTTCTCAGGAATTCACACAAAAAAAAGTTCTCAGGAATTCACAAAAGTTGTCATGCACTATAAAACATTAGGAAAACAAAAAAATATCTACAATTGGGGTTTGCAATTTACATTCCGTTTCTAAGAGATAGGCCGTGGAGTTCCAAAGCAGTAAAGTTTAGTTGCTAGGACTAATACAGAAACCCCTCAATTCAAAATATAGAGAATACACTAATAAAGATGCCTATCTTCTGCGTTCTTTGATACATACAATGTCCAGAAGCAGAATGTGATGGTCCAAGTCTTTTATTTCTGGTATTTAACAAGAAACCTATTCTTTTCTAAATACACACAAACTGTAAATCTCATAAGATCTTCATCTACCAGAAAGATTCACGTTCATTTAAACAAGGAATTTCTTCTTGGAAGTCCCTGAAAGGAAGATGAACATGGTCTGGGTCACCAGCTTCAGTATTTCAGCTTTGCTGCATTTTTCTACGCATCTCTTCAAGAGCTGCTTCTCGTTCTCTTAAGAGCTGTTTAAGTCGTTTTATTTTTTCATCCCGTATTGTTTCATCCAGGTCTGGGGGAGTCCAAGGGAAAACATCATCTCTGAAAGAACCTTCAAGAACCGAAGTACTGTCTTCACAAGACACTAAAACTGGAATATTTGAGTCTGTAATGTTAGTATATTGGGAGTCTAGGTCTTGCTCAGAGTCCCTCCGTACAGCCGATGTAACAGAGTCTGTGGAAAGACTTTGCTGCAGTAAGACTGGTGGAGGTGAAACACTTCTGTTAGGCACGCTGGAACTTGAGCTGGTATTTTCTGAACTTGAACTTGTGGTTGATCTGACTGAAGTTTTCCTTCTCTTTCCACCGTCTGACAGTGGTGAAGATTTTATTTTTCTTTTCTTAGTCAAATCCTCTTCCAGATCCACAATTATCTGTACAGTCAAGACACATACAAAACATACTTCTGTTAAATTGAGCATCATTCTACATTGTAACATCACAGTTCATTGAGCACAAATTACAAGTTATTCATTGCAAGCTTCTTAGAATTACTATATGGAAGATGATTCTTTTAGCAATTTGAGCAAACATACTTCCGTGTTCAATATTTTTCTAGCAAAGATTCCCAGTTAACAATTCCAGAACACGGAATCCCTTCCTTAGTCAAAAGTGCACTTCTGCCTTTCCCGTGCATAACTGTTGCTGCTTAAGTTCTTTAACTGGAGTGTAAGACAAAAACTTTCTATCTAACTTGATGGGAAAATTCAAAAGGGAAGAATTCTTCATGCTTACATTTCCAAAACGCTCCAACATTAGCAATGATGTCCATTACAAGACTGCATTCCTCCCAGCTGCTTTCTTATTTAAATGTTAATATACTTTACAAAGAGCCACCAGTAGATCTGCTCAAAGCAGGGCTCTTAACACAGAATTTATAAAACCCGAGAAAGCCTTTGACTGGGTAGAATCATACAAAAGCAGATTTAGAACATTATGGCTGAAAAGAACTACTTTGGATGGACAAAATCATTTTAACGCATGAAGATGCAAGTCCTTACATTGAGGGAACCTTTCCAGAAGCCCCCAAGCAAGTTCCGAGCCAATGACAAACGACTAAGTTTATAAAGACATTTGTAACTCTAGAAATTAGACAGGTGTACAGGTAAATTTCTTTTAACAAAACCACACATGACTAAGTGGATACCTTTCTTTGGAAGTCAGCCACACCTAGTCATGTACGTGTCTGAAGTGCCTTGACTGGCACTTGACTGATTTCAAACTCAAGGGTAAAGCCTCACAAGAAACTCTTCTATTATTGTGATTATATCCATTCACTACTGGATAAACATAATTGTTTGCAGAAGGCTAAATATAACTCAGGATACAGAAGTATGGTTGCTGTTCCAATAAAGACTATCCCTTTGACTGTTCAGCCACCACTAGAGGGTCTGGTCTTTTTCAAAGCATTTGTTCTTCAAATTTCCTCCACTGGAACCCAAAAAGAGGATAAAAATTCTTAGATGGTACTCAAGTCGTACTGAAATCACACGAGAGTGTTGTGGTACACAAACAAGTTCTAGGAACAATTCTCATGGGCACCATAACAATTACTGACTTGCCCTGATGAATCCAGAGGTGGGAGGGTCCAAACAAACACACAGCTCTGTATTGGCCATACACACGCTGCTTCTGAACGCACTGTAGTACACTTTTTAGCACTGAAAAATGTCAAGATACCTTTTCCTCTTCAACACATTCCTGATGTTGATCTGTTATTTTCACATCTAACGATGATGAACTCCAAGAATAATTTGCCCTTGTCAAGCTGTTACTGGAACGAACCCTTTCTTCTGGTTTCTCATAGGAGGTCCTTAATGGTATTTTCTTAAGGTATACTCTCTCCTCCTTAGTGAGACCAAATTTTTTCCTTATTTCCAAGTATTGTTTCCAATGTGGCTTCTCTTGGTGTTTGATTTGAATAACCTTTCCCAGTGAATCCATCTTTTCACACTGGATCTGAAATACAGAAATAGTGAGAGAGCCGTGAATCACACTCACTCTGTCCCTCCCCATACATATAAACTAAAAATTAGTTACTAGAAAGACAGCTGAACATTCGTTTTGTCTGCCATTCTGCAAGAGTTACATTTAAGACCTTAATCAGTAAGCCAATTTTGAGAAATTATATACATATTATCATAGGTCTAACACTCTCGTTAGTTATTTAATACCCCAAGTACATTGTGGAGCGTCCAGAAAATGCACAGCCCAACTACTAAACCACAGAAGAAAAAGAAGCAACAAGGGAATCACCTGCTCTAAAACTTCACAGTAACAAAGGAATATGACGGAAGATCAGACAGTGTCTTGACAGTGTCACTTTCAGACTGTTGAATGCATTTCATATTTGCATTGTGGTTGATAACAGTAACAAAGCACTATTAGCCATCTCTCGTCTCTAACTTCACTGTAACCTGAGCTGTTTCTGATCTTCAAGTCCAATGTCACATCACTATGTCTGGCAATCCATGGGCTTGCAAATTTATGGACTAAAAGCAGCAAACATTTGATACGCTATTTTTCACAGAGGTTAAAGCAAATGAGAATGCTAACACGTGGCATCACACAGCACTGAAGGGGGAAAAAAAAAAAGTCTATTTTAACCATTTTTCAGGTGAGGAACAATCAAAAAAGAGGCCCTACAGTCTGTTGCAATGATTAAACGTCTAAAATTTGCACAAATACGTTTAGCTGGCATTCCTCTTCTGTCAACACAAGTAAGTATAAACTAGCTGCAGAATGATTTTTTTATCTGGAGGCAAATTCATTCTGGCCTGTTGAGCAACTGAAAACTTGACCTACAATCCTTCACAGATAGAGTTTGGGGAATTTGAGGTCAAGGACTTTTTACGTATTTTCAACATTACAATCTTAAAGGAATCTGTAGGTCCAGCATGAAGGGGGAAAGCCATTAAAGATCTCAAGATTTTCTTCCGCCTGACATGAAACCATGAGTCAAAGGACGTGGATCCTTCCCCATCACAGCATGCAAGGTCAGAAACACAGCTCCTGCCTTCGGCTGGCTGAGCTAGCGGAGACTGGAGCTGACTCAGGGCAACACCAGGGTTTGTCTCCGGATGACAAACCCTGCTCTTCCACCTTGTTTTCCTCTTGGGTGGCTGCAAACTTCTCTATCTCACATCACACCTACAACACAGTCAAGGGCTGTGCCATGACAACATGGCATCAACAACACCAGAGAGTAGACAGCTCCCAGGGCTCAAACAATGAACAACTTTCCTATAGTTTCAGTTGTTACCTACAATTTATCTTCTGAGGAATTAAAAATTCATCTTTTCCCTGCCCCTTTCTTTTCTTTATGCATTTTCTAACTTGCATAGTGCAATCTTATTAAAAAAAAAAAAAAGATCATTTATTGAACAGAACCGCACTTTAGAACAGCATTTCCAGTGACAGGATGCCCGGTTACAAAAATCTTTGACTTATTAATAGCCATTTTATTCAAATAGAAGCAGGACCATATAACAATTTAGCAGAGACTGAGATAGGGATGTTTATTGGAGAGAGTTACCTTTTGACAGTCTTCACTGAAAGCACACACTTGCTTAGACTGAGGTAAAACAGCACTTGCTGCTTTGGGGGAATGAATCTTTTCTTTGCCATTTTGGCACACATTTTCCTGTGCCCCTACTGCTGTAACAGGGGTCACTCCGCTTGAAATGCTCTCGGTGACGGGCAAACTCTTTCTCTGCTTTACAGTGGAATTCTGCTGATTAGCATTTGGTGTCACCAGAGCTGCAGGTGCAGATTTTAAGTCATTTCTTAAGCCAGTTGATGAAGAAGTTTTTGAGTTTGTACATGTTTTTGGATCTTTCTGAGGCAGCACCATTCCTTTGCTTTTTGACAGTACCAGATTCACTACTTTATTGGTTATTTTATTGACCGCGGTAGAATCAATTAGCTTGGATGTCTCCTTTTTAAGTGACGCGTCAGAAGAGGAAGATGCTTGTTTGTCAGCTTGGGCTGTCAGAACATCAGAGCCTCTTTTCGTCAACAAATAGACTTTCCCATTGTACATGACCAGAGCATTATCTTTAAAAGGTGTGATTTTTGTTTGGCTTCCACCAGGACCACTAGAACAGAGCGGTAAAATATTTGCAGAGTTAACTTCTACATTCTTCATGTCTGAGAAAGTTTTCAAGATCTTGGAAGCCACGTTATTTGATGACTTTACAGGAATAATGCAAGGTGCTGATGACTGTGGACTTTCTTGCACAATCCATTTCATCGGACTTCGCTGGTGCTGCTGACCATCAGATGTTGGTGTCTCAGGAGAAGAACTATTTCCCTTTTGCGTAGCTGTCGTTATTAATGTTTTTGAAACTTCTGTGGCAGGCTTTGGGCAAATGGGTTGCAAACACTTGGGAAGTACTGTTTTCACTGTGTTCACTGGTGACACGTAAATAACAGTTGGCATTTTCGTACTGTCAGCTCCTCCAGACACATTTGTTGCTGCAGTCGTAAGTATTTTTTGCTGTATTGCAGGTGGTAAAAAAGAAGCTGGGACAGATTTCACTTCTGCATCAGCTGGTATCTGGAGGTGGTGGTCAGAGGGCAGCATAGGAGACTTCACAGCGACTGGAAGACTTGTTGTGTTTACCAACATGTATGCAGTGTTACTCTGGTTAGATGAACTCGTTACAGCAACGTTCTGCAAAGACAGTCTATCAACTGAAACACAACTGCTCTGGACGTTAGCAGCTGATTTGGGAATTGAGCCTTCTTTTTCAGACCCTGCCCTAACGCTTTCCTGTTTGTCTAATGTCCTTGTAAGAATAATCTTTCCAGAATTAGGAGACTGAAAAACAGGTATCTTAACAGATGAAGGTGCAGTAGTATTGGCAAGCTGTGTCTTAAAAGTAAGATGGACTGGACTAGGAATATTCGCCTTAGAATTATTTGGCATGGCTGAAGACTGAACTATTGGCACAAAGCTTCCAGAAGATTTAGAAATTGGAAGTAATTTCAGAAGGTTTTTTCCATCTGGTCCCGTCGTCTGAACTACACGGTACACACAGCCTGCAATGCTTAACAAAACAAAGAAAAGAGAAAAGAAAAAGAAAAACGAAAGAGAGCATAAGTGAACACAGCATAGATATTTTAATTAATGTGCATCAGTGAATTGTATACCCAGCACTGCTACACCTTAGAAGCAGATTAACTACTGAAAAATGCCAGATCTAATCTTCAGGAACTTCCCTGACAAAAATCACACTGATCTACTTAGTGCACATTGTGGGTTTGCGTTTCAGAATACCATAGACTATCTGAAAATAACGCCCAACTTTTACATCACAGAGTAGCAAGAAATGGCATCCTTTTCAGATAAAAATAAGCTAAAAGACCCAAGAAAACACCTTACATTATCTTCCTCTTCTACTCACAGGGCCTTTCATTCTGAAAAAGAAAAGCGTCACCTCCAGGTTTCATGGAGAAGCATATTTTTTGCTTTCCCATCTCCCTGTTACTATTAATAACCCTACTTAGTGCTACGAAGTATGAATCTCAAGAAAGCTTCAGGAAAATGCAGGTAGATTAGTTGCATGGCAAGACGGAAGCAGAAATTACTTCAGACACATATATAGAAAAAATAAATTAAGCTGCAGAATACATTCACTTTGTGGAAGAGGATGCAGGGTGACCACCTCTCATGCCTATATCTCACATGCCCACTCATTCTTTAGGCAGATATAGACTACAAAGGTGGCCATCTTCAAAGAGATGGAAAAAAAAGAACAACCTCAAATGCTATAAAGGTACGTACATTTATGAGAACAGAAGTCTAAATCTAGTAAGGAAAAGACTTCAAAAACGAGGAGGAATACATGGAAACAGCACCAGTGAAATCTGAAGAGTAAATACAGATTTTTTGCAGATGAAGACAGGAACTCAAAGCAGCAAACAGACAGAACCGGGTCAGACCAAAAGTTAGTTGTGACTGCTTCGAATGCCAAGATTTTTCAAGTCCATTGCAAGACAGAGAATCTTTCCCACTTCAAGAGAGTTTGCCCAAATGGAGGCATCTTCCCCAAAGAACTCTTGGACTCTCAGAAGAACAATCTAATGCCCAAAGCACTGCAGAAGCAACATGGCATGTGGAGACACATATGATCAAAACAGAGTTTCCCTCACTAGTAAAGACGAGACCACGTGAACTAGAAGTAGGTTTCATGGCCATGACATCAGATCCAGAGTGATTAAAAGACAAAGCTGCCAACTGCACTTTCAGTCACCAAGAGCATTCTAGCTTTGTCCCATTGGCTTTCTACATCAATAAATGCATTGAGAACGCGGACATGAGAGTATTTCCCAGTCCAGATGACATCAGTATTGTGTTCTGTTTATTGTCAAGTAGTTTTGAAACACTGGCATTTTTTCTGCCTTAGTGAGTTACAGTTTGGGCTTCCAACTCAGGCTTGGCTAGGAGTGGCTAGGAGATATCATTCATGCGTTCCACCGTTGTATCTGCTCAAGAAGTCAGTCAAGACATTGCCTTTTCCCATCAAGTGAGAAGTCACAAGGATGCTCTTCACTCCCAGAGTTGGACAGTTCCTGAGTCTGAGGGGTCACATTCCCCTTGGTGGTCAACATAAATGACCATGTTGGCTGTCTAAAATGTAAGGGCTTTAGACACACAGAACTTTCCTCACTGTAACCTTAGAATTAACTCCCACACCCCATATTTTGGTACAATGCCTCATTTCTAGGCATACCGTGTGAAAAAGCAGACATTTACATCATTTATCAGTGCAGTGGGCAGGAAATTCTGCAATACTTTTGTTTTAAAAATAATGTACTGAAAATGAAAACATGAGCAATACACCACGTGGTTCCTAGTGGAAGCTGCCATCAGAGGTTTTAGTTGTAAAATGGAGCTGGATGTTTTGGAATCAGAAATTACAGCTGAGAAGGACTAGCACTGAAGGGTAATGATCTTACAGAAATATTTTTGCTTAAACAAAGAGCAACTAGAAATATTTGTATGTTTGAACTTAATTAAAGCAGAAAAGACTCACTTTTGGAGCCCCTTTGAACCTCCCAGCGCTACTGATAATGCAGAATGAGAAAGAGCAGCACAGAACTCCTGGACAGACCCTGATTCTGTGCTGGGCTTTGAATCTCTCAATGCTTCTTTAATCATCCCGTTGATCTACAGTCTCAACTTCTATTCTATACAGTCTCAATTTTTATTCTCTTCTATAGATAATAACTAATATTCTGAAGGCAAATTCAGAAGGAGGTTTTCAGCAAGTTCCACAGACATGGAACTGCTGAACCACTACAGCTTTTACAGAGCAAACGGGCACTTACCTCCGCTCAAACTAACTAGCACTGCAAATAGGCATCAAAGGGCAGAAGAAACCTCCAAAGAGGCAACGCTCCTCCACCTGTCAAAGCAAGGGGATACTGCTAACTTTTGGGAAGAGGAGGGGGAGCAGATCAGAGAGAGAGGAAGCAAGAAAAACCGAGAGAGAAAGAGAGAGATGAGAGAGAAGATGCATTTGTATGAATATTTTCTTCAGCAGCAATGGTGGTTTCCGGTGCTCACCTCCACTCTTCTCGTTTCCACTTTGAGTCACTGTTCACCGCCCTTACGATGGGCTTCAAAAAAAATGGTTTTGACACTGTGCTACAAACAGGATCTTTTAAGTAGGCTGAGGAAGAATCCTCCTTTAAAAAAAATCCAGTTTGTCTGAACTCCAGGTCATTCTGCTTCTCATGATTGCAGAAGACAACTACAGCTTTTTATCTTCACACTCTATGCAAAAAGAGTAAGAAACTCCAAAATTACAGTTTTCTGGAAAATAACATTCTTTACTTGATACAAGTAGCAGGTACTTACAGGATTGCAGAATTACAAAAAGCTAAAAGATAGACAAGAAAGAAGGAAAGGAAATGTCCAGATGAGATATTGAGAAGTTGGATTCATAGATATTTACCCAAACGCTTATGAAAGAGGAAGGAAAGATGTCATTGTCAAAGTTTTCAGATGTTTTTCCTATTTCAGATATAAGTTGAAAATGCTTCACTGTATATATCTCACATCACTAAAGATTTTTCCAGGTGATATAAAGAAATAATCAGGACTGACATTTCATGTTACCAAAATAAAATTAAGCGTTTTCAGCTTTTTCATACATTATTGAGTGATGAAGAGGAGAGCTAGAAGCTATTTTAATTCACTCTGCAGGCCATTATTTCTTTAAAGAATATGTTTTACGAATTCCTTAAGCAGAGTGAAAAAAATCTTTCCATCTGTATCCCCCTTTAAAAGGGTCAGATTAATTTAGTTTAAGAACAGGTTCATTTCTTTTCCTAAAAGAAATAGTAATAGGAATTCTGTAAATCATGCCAAGTTGTACTTGGGGATTTCTCCCATAATTACTGCAGTAGGGCTTTCTTTCTCTTCTTCATCCTCCTTCACTTCCCTACCCCACAAATATAAACCTCCTCAAATCTCATATATTAACACTTAGAAATAATTCTTCTGTTATGATACTTTAGCATGGCCCAAGGCCTGAACATAAGGGAGACCCCTAAACAGAACTTGAGGACAATAAGC
>VWZL01002131.1:78824-90061 GCA_013396915.1 Stercorarius parasiticus | reverse complement strand
CACCTCTCCGCCCTGCCGCCCAGCCAATCGGCAGCCACTTCCGCCCCGCCTACTTCCGGCGGAGGGAGGAAGTGGAGCGCGGCGCCGCCGGGCGGCCGCGACCGGCGAAACGAGGAGCGGCGGTGCTTCCGGCCGGCGCCGGAAGTAGTTTTGGTGGTGAGGGAGTCCTTCCGGCTCGGCGGATATTTGGGCTGGAAATGGCCGGTTTGGTCACCAACAGTGGCCCCGAGGGGAAGAAGCGGCTGCTCCGGGCCCGGCTTCCCCCCACCGTCACCCAGGGCATGGGCGGGGCTGAGCCGACAGGCCCCGGGGCAGCCCCGGGGCCCAACCCTGGCAGGAGGTGACGCTGTGCCAGGGGCTTCCCTCAGAGACCCCGTCCTTGTCCCCACGGAGACCCCGTCCCCACACAGACCCCAGCTACCACGCACCATCCTCACTCATTTGGCCAAGGCACTCCTCAGCCCTGGCAGCCAGCACTGAATGTCACCTGACGGGACTCGTCCTCAACCCGTGTCACCTTCCTGGGCGTCCTGCACTGCAGATGTTCACTGTCACGATTGCTGTCCTGACTCTGATGGCCAAAACCAGCAGTGAGACCACTGCCGCTTTCTGCTGTCAAGTCACACAATGACAGAATACCAGAATGGCTGAGGGGGGAAGGGACTTCTGGAGGTCATGTGGCCCAACCCCCCAGTTCAGCCAGGGCCGCCTAGAGCCTTTGGCCAGATGTTTTTTTAAATATCTCGAAGAACTAAAACTCCACAACCTCCCTGGGCAACTTGTGCCAGCGCTCTGTCATCCTCACAGTGAAAAAACATTTCTTAACGTTCAGAGGGAACCTCCTGTGTTTCAGCCTGTGGCCGTTGCCACTGGGAACCACTGACGAGAGCCTGGCTCTGTCTCCTTTGCACCTTCCCTCCAGGTATTTACATACATTAATAAGATTCCCCTGGGCTTTCTTTTCTCCAGGTGAAGCACTCCCAGCTCTCTCAGTCATTCCTCATATGAGAGATTCTCCAGTCCCTTCGTCATCTTCATGACTCTGTCCCATCATCCAGATCGTTAATGAAGATGCTTGTTATGGTTTGAGAAACCCACAACAATTTATTGTCATTTAGACAATTATTCTATCACCCAGTGGTCCCTCCCCACCCGGGAAGGGGAACTGGAAAAAACAAGGAAACCCAAGGGCTGAGATATAAACAGATTTAATAGAATAAGATGAGATAATTAACAGTAATAACACTAANCACTGAGACCTTGAAACCCGCACCCGAAAGCTGTCTGTAAAGTAAATATTGTCAGACACTAGAGCCTTCTAAAGTGCAGTTTTCCCAAGTATTAAAAGATAAATTAGTCCAGTGTTGCTCAAAGCAGGACAATACTGAGCAGAACTGAACGTTAACTGTCATGCTGTAGGCACAAATGCTACTACTGTCTCACCATCCATATTGAGCTGGGCTTCAGCATGTTTTCCGAAGTGTCACGGTCCGTTTGGATCTCTCACATTTACAGGACAATGTACTCTGTGATTTAAACTTTATTTCATGAGCTCATTAAGAAATACAACGAACATGACATACGGCTCAATCCCCTTTGCCCAGACTATTACCTGAATTCACTTATTCACCACTTGGGTCATAAAGTTTCATAATTTATAATCCGTAACTCTTAACTCAAGTATTTACAAGCAAAAAAAAAAAAAATTAGTTACCGAGCCAACGGTGAGAGTCCTCATCCTTCCTCCTTCATTATGCTGTGGGCATCCCCTGTATCACACTGGGAAGCGTGAAAGCCTCAGCAGTCCAGCTAGTGTTGGAGCTGCTTCAAAAGCTTTTTGGGTAAGCTGCTGTTTTATACCTTCCAGCTCGGAGGTATTTTCTTTCCATTTCCATTTCCATAAGTTAGCAGATTCTGATGAAACCGCCAGACAAAAGATGCTGGCTGCAGGAGACAGCAGTCCGCAAGTGATCATGGCTGCATTGTGGCCCTTTAGCTCTTTCTGGCCACCTGGCCTGCCTACTTGGCTCTCTCGCTTTGACCGAAGGGTGCTCCCAGCATACATCAGGCCTTAGCATGAGCTGGGTTAGCCAAAGTCTGAGCAGGAATTAAGTGAACAGTCACATGAAAGCGGAACGGAGTTGCCCAGGATTTAGTGTATTTTCCCCCTTGATTCCTTTGCTACAGGAAGATCATCAAAATCACTGCCCCCAAGGACAGCATCCAGGTTGGCTTTCTCGAGCCTTTCTTGCGCAGCTCATCTTGCCACGGCAGACACAACGATGGCAGCAAAGCTTTCGCAGTGGTACCAACTCGGTGGCACTTATGCATCCTGCCATGGGTGGCACTGTGCACAGGACACTGTGGCTCTAATGGCCCAGCTTCCTTCCGCCTTCTCACATGCTCCATCTGTCGTCGCCACCCAACTGACTGCCCACACTCTTTCTTTGCCGGGAATCTCTTTGCCGTGTACGGACCTCATACCAGTTACTGCTCTGGAAGCAACTCTGCCTGTTCCTCAGTGTTTGCATCTTTTTGCTGCTAGCTCTGATATTCCTTAATTGCCTTGAACTAATGTCTTCTAATTTGACTGAACCTACTTCTTCCAAGCCATCTCATTAACAGGCGTCCTCAGTTACTGCCCACTTAAATCAGCTCTGCCTCTGCCATTGAATAAGCTCCACCTGTCCCTCCCTCCAGGAGTGGTTTGAGGGGAGACTAGGCAAGCATTTGGACTCTCTTAGACATCTCTGAGCTAACAAACTACAACATCCGCAGGAAATCCCTGGCCTGAAAACCATTAAAATCTGGGAGAGCATCACAAAGGAGGAATTATACACGCTCATGGCAAATGTGACTTTCTAATTTTCATTGGATCTCAGTGGCCCCCTCTTCTCTCTTTCCCCATTAAATTGCCACATCACACCCAGAGTCTTCCCTTCTCCCCCCAGTTCTTCCCTGTTTACCATCCCCATCGAAGACCACAAGGCATCAGTTGCTTTTCTCTACCTGTACTTTCTCTGCATCCCCTTCAACCGACTTCTTCAGCCCGCTACATCTCTGACCTCGGCTTGCTCCAATTTTCTAGCCTCCTCCTTCTAGAGTCTTCACCCTTCCACTGACATCCATCCCCTACACTCACGCACTTCCTAATATCATCTGCCTTTTCACCCCTGCTTCATTTTCTCCAACATGAGGCACCAGTTTACCTAATTAGCTCATCCAAATACAATTCCACAGTGGATGAGCTCAGTCCTTCATCCACACACAGATCCCTTCACTCCTTTCCGCCTCACCTTACCCACAGCACTTACTTTTCTCCCTCTCTCGTCCTTTTTTCTCTATCATCTGTCTCCCCTTCAACTCCCTAGGGTTATAAATTACTTTATATGGCAATATAAATGAATTCATACAGACTCCAAGATTTGCAGTGTGTGTATTTCATGGAAGGGAAAACTTTCAAAATAATCTTTAAGAATAAAAATAATGGTTAAAATTTTGCTTTTACCAACAGTATATTATCAAAGTTACGTGAAACTTCGAGCACACGTTGGACTCCTTTCCATTTTATGGAGGAACAGCTTGCTAAAGTTATTTTCTTCCATCTGTCTTGACAGGCTCGTTCTCTCTCTTTGATGGGGACTTAGCTTGTATGGCTAGTATGAAAAAAAGCAGAAGTGACTCATCCAATCGCTCTCCAGATCCCTGCAGTGTAAATGTCCATATCTGCTAATCGTCCTGTCTAGCCAGCCTAGAAAAATGGACTGTTTTCAAATTTGCTGATCTATTTTAGATGCCCACTTTAAGATTAACTGAGTCAGAGTTAATGTTAATGGTCATTAGAGTTAATGGTCAGCAGAAGCCTTGGGTGAGACAGAAGCTGACCTCTAATTTAGGACCTCAGAGCCAGGCTTTTACATTTAGTCAGCTTTTAAGAAAACTTTTGGATATGGACTGAAGCTCTCAGTGGCATGGAATACAACCTGCTTCGCGTCAACCCAAATCCCATCTTCCCAATGCTTCAGCTGCTTCAGCGGCTCCCAGCCAAAAAGCTAATAATCATTAGTGTTGCCAAACATGGTACTTGATACAATATTATCAGTGAAGATTTTAAAAAACTACTTGAGAATTCTTGTTACTGGTTTTGAAGTTCTTCTTTGGGAACAGACTGAAAGACCCTCTTGTATTCTGTCCTCTCTCTTTTGCTCCATGGCCATAATCTCCCATTCATTCCCTCCTCTCCAAGCAATAGAATGAGTCAAAACTGTCTGGATTTGTGAATCAGAAGGCAAAATTTCCTCTGGCACTACTGTATGCATCCAGATTGTGGTAGTGGGAGGGCTGTAGGGGTGGAGGACCTGACGCAGGAGCAAGTGGATGTCTCCTGAAGAAACCACAGCCCGTGGTGGACCCGAGCTGGAGCGTCATGCTCAGTGTATAAAGCTGGGGGAAGAAGAAAGAAAGGGGGAACGTTCAGAGTGATGGCGTTTGTCTTCCCAAGTAACCATTACACGTGACAGAGCCCTGCTCTCCCAGGGGTGGCTGAACACCTGCCTGCCCATGGGAAGCGGTGAATGAATTCCTTGTTTTGCTTTGCTTGCGTGCGTGGCTTTTGCTTTACTTATTAAGCTGTCTTTATCTCAACCGATGAGTTTTCTCACTTTTAGTCCTGATTCTCTCCCCCATCCCACCAGGGGGGAGTGAGTGAGCGGCTGCATGGTCCTAGTTGCTGGCTGGCGTTAAACCACGACACTGCCTTTGCCTTCTGCAACTTGGGCACTATGACTAGAGCACTTGCCGGTGAAGACTGAGGCAAAAAAGTCGTTGAGTACCTCACCCTTGTCCATATCGCAGGTAACCAGGTCTCCAGTTTCCTTCTGGAGAGGGCCCACATTTTCCCTTTTATCACTGATGTATCTATAGCAGTTTTTCTTGTTGCCTTTGATGTCCCTGGCCAGATTTAATTCTATCAGGGCTTTAGCTTTCCTAATCTGATCCCTGGCTGCTCGGACAATTTCTCTGTATTCCTCCTAGGCTATCTGTCCTTGCTTCCACCCTCTGTAGGCTTCCTTTTTGAGTCTGAGTTTCTCCAGGAGCCCCTTGTTCATCCATGCAGGCCTCCTGGTGTTTTTGCCTGACTTCCTCTTTGTTGCGATGCATCGCTCCTGAGCTCGGAGGAGGTGGTCCTTGAATATTAACCAGCTCTTTTGGGCCCCTTTTCCCTCCAGGGCTTTATCCCATGGTACTCTGCCAAGCAGATCCCCGAAGAGGCCGAAGTCTGCTCTCCTGAAGTCCAGGGTAGCGAGCTTACTGTGTGCCATCCTCACTGCCCTAAGGATCTTGAACTCCACCATCTCACTGCAGCCAAGGCTGCCCTTGAGCTTCACATTCCCCACCAGCCCTTCCTTGTTGGTGACAAAAAGGTCCAGCGTAGCACTTCTCATTGGCTCCTCTATCGCTTGGAGAAGGAAGTTATCATCGACGCATTCCAGGAACCTCCTGGATTGATAATACCCTGCGGTGTTGTCCCTCCAACAGATATTGGGGTGGTTGAAGTCCCCCATGAGGACCAGGGCTTGTGAACGTGAGGCTGCTCCTGTCTATAGAGGGCCTGATCCGCTCTGGTTGGGTGGCCTGTAGCAGAGCCCCAGTAAAATGTGAAATAAACTTTGTGGTAATATTTTCTTTAAAATTACAAATAAACACTCTTCCCTCCCTCTTGTCTGGGATAGCTCAAGGCGCGTTGCCACAGAGGTTTAGACCACCTTCTGAAATGTATGGTTCCTGATAGACTCGAGAAATTCTAATCTTTGAAAATTATTATTTCTTTATAACATAAGACTGACTTTGGAACCTGCTGTGATTGTGTACATGAAGCCAATGGTGTGCTTACATGGAGAGGTGTGGCATGGGGACACTTTCTGGAATAGCTCTGGCAGGTGAAGCCAGGCAGATGCACCCTGACCAGTCACGGTCTCTCCATATCATCTCTCTGAGAAGGACCTGCGCCGATCTAACCCCTGAACTGCTCCAGGAGGTTGTCTGGAGAAAGACCTCATCGTTTCTGCCCAGAAGGGAGCTGTATCGTCTCTTATGTGCATTTCTTGATCAGCAACTCATGAACAGGATTTGCTTGTACCACGGTTGGTGCTTGTGAATCTCTTTCAATTTTTCTACAAGACCTATAATCCTTACTGAGCTCATTTTCTTTAAAGCTCCAGAAGCCATATCATTACAGCTGATTTTTCACTTCAAAAGTTAATTTTGAGTCTTCCTGTTTCCTGAGGATGACCTGAGGATATAAACTATGATTGTTAAAATTGTATAAGGTATTGTATAACTGAAATAAAAGTAAGAAATAACTTGTATGATATTGGGGGACTTGCTTTTTAAAATATTGATTACACATTTAATTCACTGTTTGGAGACAGTGAAATAACTATCACTTCAGGAGACCAAAGAGACGATCTATACAGAATACATTTTCTAGTTCCAAATTCATCAGCAGTGCTATTCATTGGGGGCTGGAAGCCAGATAAGAAAACAACCGAGGGTGAAATGAAAGCAGTTGTCTTAGACACAGAGCTTTCTGGGGGACAGCTTGTAAAATTTGAAGAGGAAGTTGGTGTCTTTAGAGAAACAGGAATCAGTGCACAATTCTGTACTCACTTATAACTAGAATCGTAGAATCATAGAGTGGTTTGGGTTGGAAGGGACCTGAAAGCCCATCCAGTGCCACCCCCCTGCCCTGGGCAGGGACACCTCCCACCACACCAGGTTGCTCCAAGCCCCGTCCAACCTGGCCTTGAACCCCTCCAGGGATGGGGCAGCCACAGCTTCTCTGGGCAACCTGGGCCAGGGGCTCACCACCCTCACAGCCAAGAATTGTTTCCTCACATCTCATCTCAATCTCCCCTCTTGCAGTGTAAAACCCTTCCCCCTCATCCCATGGCTCCCCTCCCTGCTCCAGAGTCCCTCCCCAGCTTTCCTGGAGCCCCTTTAGGGACTGGCAGGGGCTGGAAGATCTCTCCGGAGCCTTCTCTTCTCCAGGCCGAACACCCCCAACTCTCTCAGCCTGTCCTCCCAGCAGAGGGGCTCCAGCCCTCTGAATATAATTAATACAGGTGCTGTCCTGGGAATTCACCTAACCCATAAAGTTGATTTTCTACCCTAATGAAAATAACCCAGATAGATCCCAAACTTCTCTCATCCATTGAAGCTGAAATGGAAATACCCCCACATCCGAATATATTTCATGGGATGGATGTATTTTAACTCAAAGAAGGGGCAAAGCTCATGGCTTTTCCTGTCCTTCCGTGCCATACGAACAGCAGGACTTTACCTGAAACTACTAGCAGCGATGTCTACATGCCGGTATGTCCCCAAACAAGAGTTGGGCAAACATCTCATCACCAATGGGTTCACCAGAAGGCACCGCTCTACCTGGTCAAAAGCTTTTTCTCCTCCTTTCCCTCTCTCCCCGCCTGGATATCCAAATGAATGAGGTTTGGTGACTGACTGAATTGTGCATCTGATCTGTTCTGGACGTTATCTGTTCCAGGGCAGCCAGGTAAAAGCTCTGTGGATAAGTTTTTACTATTGCATACCAGACTGGTGATGTTCTGACCAGTACATTGAAATCACACGTTTAGACAGAAGTTGGCTTCTAATGTAGAATATATCAAGACATGATTAGGGGACTGGAACATCTCTCTTATGAAGAAAGGCTGAAGGATTTGGGTCTCTTCAGTCTGGAANCTGGATGATCTCCAGAGGTCCCTTCCAACCCCCACCATTCTGTGATTCTGTGATTCTGTGACACACATCATTAGGACTAACTCCATTTTTTATTTCTTAAAAGCAAAGGAAGCTCATCCCTGAAAAGTGATTTAAAATTTACCAGTCAATCCAGTAGCCTTGGTTCCCTGCACGCTGTTCGATTAGATGGGAGCTGATCTGAGCCACTTGATTTCTCTGCGGTGCAGTTCTTGCCACAGCAGGGTCACTATTTCCAAGCAGTATTTTCTGTACAGTTTTTATCGTGAGAGGATGCCAGCTGGGCTTCTGGGAAATTCAGGCTGCATCAGGGCAATTCTTGTCAAGCCTTTCAAGCTCCCTTTGTATAGGCAAAGTGTCCCAGCCTCTGCTAACGGTGAGGTCGATCTTTGACTTTTTCATTTATAAGAAGCTAGGCTAATACCTCTCTAAGGTTTTTTCATAGTCATAACTTTTTCCTCATGTTAATTTCATACATGTTGAGTCAGGTATAACTCAGCTTCCTCTAAACTGCAAACCAGACCCCTATACTTCACGCGAACATCACTTTTGATGCAGACTTTGTGGGACACCAGTTCAACTGGTGCCTCCTTTTCCTGCCTGTTCCTACAGTGTCATTTGGGTTTGACTTTGAGCTCACCACGTATCTAATGAAAGCAGGTATATGTGTGCAGAACTGACAAGCTGTTTATTTCTCAAATGGGAGTCCAGCCTTCTCTTCAAGAAGATTATTTGACTTGTTGGTCTGATGCTGCAGTTGGAGAAGCGGCCAGAGAGATGCATCCTCTGCTGGTCAATACGGACATTGTCAACACTTGCTCTTGTCAAACGTGATGCTGCTGAGATATCACAAGATGGCAAATTTAGCTGACTAACGTAACTGATGCCCTAATACTTCTGGAGTCTTGTAACACTTGTGAGAGCACTAAATGATGCCGAATTAGAGTTTACCATGTGCTCCCTATTCAATCCATGCTACGTGAATTATAAACTGTTTTACAGTTCTCAATGCAATTTTTAGCAGTGAGTCATCAAAGGTGTGCGTGTCCTGCAAAGGCTGGCTTGCACCTCTGCGGTGATGCATACCGAATTAGTATTTTCAACCGTGTAAAGCACATTTGCAAGTATAAAGCCATAAGGCTGTCTAAATCCGCTGCCAATTATAGAGCTGGAAAAAGGAAAAGTTGGTGTTAGACACAGTAAAACGTTATTGTAATTAAAATAGGGCTTCGTGAGGGTTCGCGAGAATTTTGCGTTTTCACTCTTCTGGTTTCTAGACGTGAAACAAACTAATGATGTTTGACATTCTATTAGAGGTGCACCAAATCTTAGCTAATATTGCTTATTTTGTTATAGGTATTTCTTTGCACAATTACAACCAAACCACAAAGAATTAAAATTCAAAACTCGCCCAGATTTTGAAACATCAATGGACTGTTTAAGGATTCATTACCGTCATGTTTATAACCAGCGGTTGTTTTGTTGTTTTAAAACAGATGGACAGCTCATTGAAAACTCAATTAATTTAAACAGTAATATTTTCTAACGAGACCAAGTTGAGAAAGTTTCACGATTAAAGAAAAATAGTTGAGTAAGAAAGAAGAAAGGCATAAGCTATAATATTGATGGCACAGTTCAGATCACAAGGGGAGTACATCTTGCATAAAAACTGGGTTTTCTACCTTAGAGTACAGATTCCTCTGCCTCCCACCAATGTTTACCACACATTGGAGGTTAATTATTGTTTCTCCTAATTAACACAGTAAAATATCCAAGAAAAAAACTACTAAGAATTCTAAGTCTCATTTATAAAAGTGATATATCGCTGGTCAGCGTCATATAACTAAGGACATTAGGATACAGATTTCTACGTTCTTGGACTCTAGATCTGGGAAAGGATTTAGATTTAACTCAGACACCACAATTTTTAGGCATAAAAACTCAGAAGTTTCTATATTTAAGTTTAATACTCAGAACTTCTCCCATCAGCAGACGCTGGAGAACCCATCGCTTATTTCTCCAAGAAAATTCAACTAGTTTAGAAACCAGCTATTCCTCCCCTAAACAGCCATCCAAACCAAGGCAGTGTTGGTGAGGGATGTTAATTGTTTAGCATAAGTAAGTATGTTCTAAGTGGAATAAATTACTGAGGATTGTAATTTGGTGTGATTTGTGCTGCTTGCTTCGCTCTAGTTAGCGTGAGATTTGCTGAAACCTTTAAGCCATGAGAAAGCTCTTCTTCTCAGTACTTCTCCTAGCAGCTGGTACAGTGTTGTTGGGTCTTTTAGCGTGGGAGAGTGCTGGATCTCACACCGATGTTTTGGTAGTCTTTCTCTCAAGTCTAGGACTTTTTGGTTCTCCATGTTCTGCCAACAAGGGCGGGTGCACAAGGAACATAAACCAGAAGATACGAAGGCTCCAACCCTTGACATAAACTGCAAATCAACAGGATAAGAGCCTGCCTGGACACAGAGAATGAACCCAATTAGACGTTAGAAGATGCCGGACCAAAAATCACCACTGGACTAAAAGACGTGTGGACAGCGGGTGGAGGGCGCGTGAGGGGCAGGTGTGTGGATCACAAGGGTGTCATTGCCCAGGGATTTTTTTGTTCAGGGTCCTTGTCTTTGGAGGGACCCAGCCCGAGCTGTTCTTGCTGCAGCACCGCCCAATTAAATTAATTATTTTATGAAAACCAACGCCTGAGGCTCTGCTGCGGGAAATGGAGGCTCAAGCCTGAAGAAGGAGGAAGCGCCCGGGAGTGAGCGTGTGTGTGCGACACTATGAACGCTGTGTGAGGGCTTGGGCAGCGGCTTCTCCTTTAACGGTGTTGTCTGGGGAACAGGCAGTTGCTCTTCACGCTCCTCAGCCCGTGAAGGTTCAAACGGTCACAGCACATGGAGGAACCCGGCCCTTAACGTGCAGCCAGGCTCAGCTGAAGCTGTGAAACTGCAGTGCTTTGGGCTTGGAGTGAGTAACTTTCTTCTGAAAAACGTCATCCATAGGAAGCAGGGACGGGTGACTCCAAGTTCAGGGTCAGCTCCAGGCTTACATCAAACATGTCCCTGATGGTTCTTTGCTGCATAATCCTCAGCCAGCTAGGATAGTGTCCTGGGTTGAGGTAAAACAGAACCAACTTTCTGTTCAGTAATTTAATTTCTTAGTTAGGCCTCTTCTAACTCTCTGAAATTAACAGCGTGTTGTGCCTGAAAGGGTTCGTTCAGAGTGATAAGACAGTTTGTGCCAAGGAATGGTACGCAGAGAGGCTCTTGCTTCTACTTATTGCTGTAACAACCAAGGTCAGCTAATTTCGTCATTTGCCCCGTTAGAGGGTCGGAAGCAGAAAAGCATCGAGGGGTCCCACCTTTGGGAGGAGCGGACAGGACAGGTGACCCCAAACTGACCGACAGGGTATTCCATCCCATCTGCCCCATGCTCGGTATAAAAGCTGAGGGATCAAA
>VWZL01002131.1:58810-70788 GCA_013396915.1 Stercorarius parasiticus | reverse complement strand
GATGATCTTTAAGGTCCCTTCCAACCCGAACCATTCTATGATCCTATAAGACACACAGCAAGCCAGGATGTGAGGAAGACGAGGAGTTGGGAAGTGGAGTTGTTTGCTCAGACATCAGCACAGCCTGCTCCAACTGCAGTCAGCGGCAAAATCACCCACTATTTGTGAGGACGCCCGTCAGTACCTCATCTAGAGAGAAGGAAACTAAGATTTTGAAGCCAAGAGGACTCATTCAGAGCGGGAAATAAAACTGAAGTGTCTGAAATGAATCAGCCCACCTACAAAACCAAGAAACACTGCACTGACTGGAGTAGAGGGAGCTGTGGGAAGTTTTACTGAAGTCCTTTCAAAAGAGGAGTCAGCCTAGTGATGGAACACACTGCTGGAGCTGACAACTGCTCACAAATCAATCCACAGCCCCGCTCAGTCACCACCTCTCCAACCACGGGTATGTCTCTTTGCTCCTCCGTGCCTCAGCTTCCTTATGTGTTAAACAAAATCATTGCTATGAGCCCTGTTTCAGGAGGGTTTATGTTTCAAAGAGACCGAGGTCACCAGCTCCCGCTGCAGGAGGAGCCAGGGAAGCAGTAACAGAGCGGACAGTTCCGTGCATGGCCCTACCTGATGTACTGCCCCTCAGGGTCCGTGCGCTTCCCAAAGCGGATGGGGCAGAAAATCCGTGTGTACTGGTGGAAGAACGCGCTGGCCGACAGCCACATCCAGTTCCCTGCGTTGATGCTGTAGTCAGCGTCTAAAAGCAGCTCTTCAAACACCTGCGCTTGAATGGGATGGGAACAGAAAGAAAGAAACACCCCTGAACTGGCTGCCTTTGTGGCAAAAAAACCACAGACAGGCTGGGAGATGCAGGGTGAAGCTTGGCACTGTGATGGTCTGGGCTACCCTTCTCACAGGGCAGAGGGAAGGCTCTCCAGCAGGACAGTTTGCCAGAAGGAAGCCAGAGCAGGACGCAGTGACAGAGCAACCCAAAGCCCAAAGGTCTGTCTTTGAGGCCCACTGCAGGCTGAGCAGGTCTCCAATACCCCAAATCATACAAAATCATCAGCCTTTGGGGATGGGAATGACCTCTCACCGCTGCGTGCAGCGCAGCAGGGCTCAGACTCGAGCGAGAAACCGCGCGATCTCTAGCGAGGCTCAGTATCAAAGCGCTGCTCTACAGAACCACCTCCCGCTGCCAGGCCCCTGCTCTGCGGGGGTTTCTCCAGGTCAGCCAGAACACAAAAAACCAAAACGCGAAAGTGAACCTTCATTCCCTCTTCCCAGCTGATCCAAAGGTCCCCTCGCGTCAGGAAGCAGGCAACAGCGTGCCGAGCAAGGTGATGGATCCAGCCTTCCTGGCGCAGCTGGGTCATAATCGCGTCAATCCACGGGAATCCCGTCTGTGCCTGCCGCAGAAAATAAAAATAAGCCTTCCTGCATGAAACTTCTTCCACAGAATCACAGAATGGTAGGGTTGGAAGGGACCTCTGGGGATCATCCACTCCAACCCCCTGCCACAGCAGGGTCACCCAGAACAGGTTGGACAGAATCACGTCCAGGTGGGTTTGGAATGTCTCCAGAGACGGAGACTCCACCACCTCTCTGGGCAGCCTGTGCCAGGGCTCTGCCACCCTCCCAGGAAAGAAGTTCCTCCTCATGTTGAGATGGAACTTCCTATGGTCAAGTTTGTGCCCGTTACCCCTTGTCCTGTCCCTGGGCACCACTGAGAAGAGCCTGGCCCCATCCTCCTGACACCCCCCCTTGAAGTATTTATAAGTGTTGATAAGGTCCCCCCTCAGCCGTCTTTTTTCCAGACTGAACAGACCCAAATCCCTCAGTCTTTGTTCATCAGAGAGATGTTCCACCCCCTCAGCATCTTGGTAGCCCTTTGCCGTCCCCTCTCCAGCAGCTCCCTGGCCTTCTGCAACCGGGGAGCCCAGAACTGGACCCAGTGCTCCAGGTGCAGCCTCCCCAGGGCAGAGCAGAGGGGGAGAATGACCTCCCTCCACCTGCTGGCCACACTCTTCTTGATGCCCCCAGGATGCCATTGGCCTTCTTGGCCACAAGGGCACACTGCTGGCTCATGGGCACCCTGTTGTCCCCCAGGACTCCCAGGTCTCTTTCCACAGAGCTGCTCTCCAGCAGGTCACCCCCAACCTGTCCTGGTGCATGGGGTTATTCCTCCCCAGTGCAGCACCCTACACTTGCCCTTGTTGAATTTCATAAGGTTTCTCTCCGCCCAACTCTCCAACCTGGCCAGGTCTCTCTGTATGGCAGCACAGCCTTCTGGTGTGTCAGCCACCCCTCCCAGGGCTGTAGGCCCCACCTCAAACAGCAGGGAACAATCCTAGAGCAACAGGAAAACTCTAAACTGAAATGCAGCAGTTGTAGCAATGAGCCCTGTTACCGTTTTCCACTTGTGGAGCCTTTCTGCATCCTCATACCAACTGATCTGAAGGCAGATGGGGTTCCCAGCCATTCTGGTGAAGTTTGGGGTTGCTGATGCCACCGTGTAGAAGAATTCTCTCCACAGGAGCTGCCCTTGGAGCGACACCGGGGGCAGAGAGTGATGCTTGGCCTGCAAAGGACATGACGTGAATGCTTCAGTTCACACGTACCATTGCAGTCTCACTCATTTTTTGACTCTCAGGCCCATAAAGTAAAGATTAATCTAACTACACTACTGGCTTCACGGCACTTTACCATGAAAGCCAAAGAATTCAAAGCTCTGAAGCAATGCTGTACGCCCAAAAGCAAAGCTGAACTCTGTCAGCCATCAGCGTTACCTCAAACATAGTAAAATACCTTCCAAAATGGTGTCACACTGGGATTTCTTACACCAAACGTGTTTATGAACATATTAACTGCTCGGCTATCTGAGTTCAGGTGGCTCAGCCATGTCTCAAGAGATAAGAAGGAGGTTCACGGAGACCTTGCTCTTCTTGGCTTGGTTTCAACCACACTTTTTATTGGCTTATGCTGTAGTTAAAACTTGTCTAAGATGAAAACAGATACTTTCCGAAAACAAAACTGCTTGAACAGGCTAAATTGATCAAAAACTTCACTTCAACACCAGGCAGACGCCTTGAACTCCTTGAATTTTAGGGAGGTTTTCCTGGGCTTTCCTGCTACTTCCAGGTCTCACTGCTCCCTATTTATTGTATTTCTAAGACTTAATTGGGAGAAGCTGTATACATTCCCCGGTGTTTCACACAACATACAATGCCACTCAGAGATTTCACAAGATGCTGTAAGAAGACATTAGCAAAGTAGCATTTTTTGATACACCAGGTCTCTCCCAAGATGATCCAAGTGTTAAATCCTAGCCTCACATGCCAGACGCATGAGAGTTCTGGATTTGCTTAACCATGACCAATTATTCTCTTACCTGAGCATAAATGTTTGACAACCTATAAAAAAAGGTGCGAACTGACAGGCAGCCCATACTGAAATACGGGCTCAGGCCCGTGGTGCTTGGAAGCAGCGAATTTGGGACTGTTCTTGGTTTAGTAAAACTGGCCACCCAGCCCTAGAATGAAAACAGAAATCCAGGTTCAGGCAGAACACGGTGACAAATGTCCAGCTAACGAAAGAGCGGAAAAAACCTCTTGGCAATTGGCTTCTACATCACAATGTCCCACAGGGAAAATACTCCCACCACCTGCCCACCCACAAATGCCACCATCAAGGACAACATCATCTTGAGACCAGGCTGCCATCTCCCTCCAAGATCTCCAAATACATAGACCACCTCCGAGCCCAACGTCAAGGCCACGTCCCACCCATGGGTGCTGTGAAGCTCTGCCCTCCCCAGAGAGCCGGGGGATTCTGTAACCCAGGGAACTGCTTTCTTGGTCCAAGAGCACCGCGTTGAAGATCTTTTCCACTTTATGAAATTGGGAGCAGGTAAAACATACACTTAAAAGTGGCCAACACCAACGCAGGCTTGGCTGCCAGGAGCTGAACCCCAGTGGGGAAAAACTCAGCTGGAGCTGGAACAGGCTGAGCAGCTTCTCGAGGTCCAGACACAACCAGACATTAAAGGAGGACACTAACCTCAGCCCACCTCGAGCCACCAGCATCACCCATGTAAAAATCAAGGCTGACCTGGTCAGTCAAGTGTTGCTCCAGGCGCTGTAGCCCTTCGGTCTCCCCTCCTCTCCAGGGGGAAAGGCTCTCCGGGGGGATCTTCAAATCCACGGGGAGAGGCACCCTGTAACCCTCAGCCAGGCCTGGGTCAGGGGGCCTACATCTCCTAATGTGAGAGAGAGGCCTCTTTCAAAGGGGGAACCAGAGCCAGAAGAGGAAGGAAGACCCCCGCCCATTGCACAGGCCAAGATCTCCTCTGTCGCGGCACAGCCAGAGCACAGGGGGAACCAAAGCGCAGCCGGAACCCCCAGGCTGTGCTCTCCCTGGGGAAGAAAGAGCTCATCCTGCAATCACTCCGGGTAATTCTAACCTGAATTGGGGGAAGAGGAACAGACCCACCAAATTACAGCGCTCAGAGCAGTCGCTGCAGCCCCCCGAACTCAGACATCCCTCTCGCTTCCCATCCGCTACTCGGAAGCGCCTCCTCTCCTTCACCCAGCTGCCTCATCCATCCCTGGGAGGGAGCCAAGAGCCTCCTCAGACTCTAAACAGGGCACCGGTGCTGCCTCCACTGCTCCAGCTCCTGTGCCTCTGGGGAAAGGTCGCTCTGGGAGAGGTTTTATAGGGGAGGAGGCAGAATAGCCCCCTGGGCTGCCTCCCAGCCAAGGCGGGGGCTCCCCGAGCCCATGCCTCTGAGCAACCCCCCCACATCTCCTCTGCAGCCTCAGCTGCTGAGGCTTCCCCAAGGCCTCTGCCCCTTGTAAGGCTGGAACAGCACCAGGGTATGTTTTTTTCCCCCTGTAAAACACAGAGGAGGTTCAGGGAAGCGTCAGTGGTATGCAGGCTTCTCAAAAACCATGAACGAACTCAAGAGATCAAGAGAGATCTTTCTGCTTACCTGGAAAAACTGAGCTCAGCTCTGTTGCAGACACCTACAGAAGAAGGGGCCAGTGCAGCTCTCAGAGCATAACAGAGGCCTGCTGGGAAGCATGTCAACCACTTATCTCTCATCATCATTAATTTGAAAAGTGTAAAGAAACAAATTAGGGAAAAAAAAGGAAAAAAAAAACCAAAACAAAAAACAGTGCAAGAAAAAATATAGGAACTGATTTATCCCAGTACTTACATGGGTCTTATAATGGGACTATCCAAGGACAACATTCAGGAATTAATGGGATTCCCGCAAGATGGGAAAACCCAAGCCTGGGTTACAGACACAGAGCTGAGGCCACGCAGGAGGCGCCTGACACAGAAGCCCCAAGGATCTGTAGTCCCATCCCCAGAGACCAC
Source organism: Stercorarius parasiticus (assembly GCA_013396915.1). NCBI lineage: Eukaryota > Metazoa > Chordata > Aves > Charadriiformes > Stercorariidae > Stercorarius > Stercorarius parasiticus. Next base: position 65,412 of record VWZL01002131.1, on the reverse strand, counting down.
CTCTCTCCTACCCCAGCCCTACCTCCCTTTGGATCACTGACCTCTCCTCATGCAGAGCTAATCATAAGACATACTTGACTCTGAGTTTCTTCTCAACTCCCGGGAGACATGAGCTCCGTCCCTCCTTCCCACACAGCAGAGGGGAGGAGAGAAGAGATTTAAAGCCAGAAGGGAACAGTATGATTATTCCACCGAACTTCCTGCATAAAAAAACCTACAGCGGTTCATCCAATTCCTGCCCTAAATCTCGATTTGAGAGGAATCTAGAACATGCCTTGGAGAAAGAGACTTGTAATTCCTTAGTGATTCCTCTGTTAAACTTTTACATATCTTAAAAGTTTGTCTCGATGTGCCTTGCAAGTTTGAAGTCTTTGGACTGTGGCACCTCCCATCTGCTCTCCCCTCCCAACAGCAGAGTCACATCCCCTGTAAATAAAATCAATAATCCTCCATGCATAGACATAACGCACCGTAACAGCTGAAACACCCCATTAGCATTTGGCCCTGGCTCTTTTTTGGGGCAGAGAAAAGGAACCTGCAGTTCCCTGCTGGCTAGCTGGTACTTACTGGAAGTCTTCAGCGGTGAGGTTTCGGACAGGCACCTCAGGGTCGCCAAGCAGAGACAGAATGTGAAGGAACCTCTTGTACGTTAATGGGGGAGTACCACCGTTCAGGTCCAAAATCCTAAATAAAACACGATCATTTTTCACCATAATGTAAAGCAAGAAGGAAGCTGGAGCTGCCAGTGGTTAGGAAGGTGACAGCACAGGCTGGAAAAGCCCCAGTTTGTGCAATTGGATGTGGAAATTATAGATTTTACAAATAAAATCTCCCTGAGTGAACACACATCCATCCCGAGAGCAGACTCTCGAAACCCGAGACAACAAAATTGGGACTGGGATGCCAACGATGGCTTCAACTGGGCAGCTCTGCAGAGCTGCCATCGCCAGGACGGCCGAGAGGAAGGTACAGGACACCTCTGGGGGTGCCAGAGGGAGACTGATCACAAAAAACAGCTTCAGGGCAGTAAATAATTCTTTTATGTGAGCAATGACTTGTGCAAACAGACAGCTTCAACTCAAGATGGCAAGTTATCCATTCATTTACGTAAGTTAGGGGCTTTCCAGGACTGCACTGTTAAGGCTGTTTTAGCTACTACTGATTACCACTCTATTATTATTAATTTCAATATCTTCAGTCATTCAGCCCTGAATACCAGCTTGGATCCAAGTGTATCCAGACACCAGTGAAAGTCCACTAGAAAGATTAAAAAAAAAATCTGACCGAAAAAATTATATAAAAGTCCTATTAAATGTGTTCAATAATTTATTCCACTCTGTTTAAAAGAGCAGCCAATGTACGTTTTGAAGTGAATGAAACTGCCCAAAGGGAAAAAAAATTAACAAGCTCTTTAGGCTCAGATCACAGCCCAACATCCTAACGCCTGTGCGACCCTCCAAAAATCTCTTCTGCTACTTCCAGCAGACCAACACAGGAAAAAATCTCCAGCAAACAGAGCTACGTCCATCTCAGATAGCCCAATTTTCTCAAAAGGAACACGTTAGGATCTAGAAGGACCCAGATACTGGGCCTGACGCTTGCTAAATCTAAAATAAACCTTCCTGGAGATGCCTCACTGGTCTTTGGGGCAATCACATACCGTTTGGTATCGTACAGACTGTGGCCCACCAGAGAGAGCACCTCAAACCCCAGCTCTTCTCCCAGACATCGTATCTTGGCCTCCATCTCCTTGTAAAACGGTTCCATCTCCGCATCCAGAGTCACTTGCGTGATATTCCACTTCTGGACGTGATCCCGAAGAACAGACTCGTACTCTCCTTGAATAACCAGCAAGCAAGAGCCCAGCTGACGCAAGTTTTTCTGCAGATCCTCCAGGGACTGCAGCAGAAAATGCCACCGCAAGGTCCCTATGTGCATCACGGACGTCATGAACTTTCTGTCCAGGATGTAGATGGGGTAGAGGACCTCCGAGGACTCCAGTGCGGCCAGCAGCGTTGGGTTGTCATGAAGCCGAAGTCCCTTCCGGAAAAGATGAATGGTGCGATGTGGCATCCTGGCTCTTCTTACCAGAGCTCTGAGAGACGAAGGGAACCGTTGGCTTTGGGGACACACAGTCCCTGTTAAAGAACAAGGTCAATTAGAAACAGAGCTGCAAACAGCCCCCAGCTCTTTTTACTGCCAATCTCTTCTGCTTTTTGGTAAGTTTTCGTCAGAGAGAAAAGCAGAAGCAGGACCAAACCGCTCTTCTCAGGCTCCTCTGCCAGGTCCCGCCATTCAGCAGCTGTATCACCACCCTGCTCCACAGAGAACGGCCTCCTCCCAAAACGAGTCACTCAAGTCCTTAAATTAAATCCCTAAATTAAATTACATCCCAACAGCGCTCACCAGCGGGAAGGAATCAAAACAGACAGAGCTGCCAGAGCTCCATTTACTGCAGAAACATTTTACAACCACATCAGCAAACCCTCCGTAAGCCAACAGCGAGAAGATGATGGAGGGAGCTCTGTCTCCGTTTGCCCACAGCAGGCCGCGGGGAGAACAGCTCATCAGAGACCTGACCCAGCCCTCGCTCGGGCACTGAAAAGCCTTTCTGGATTTCAGCAGGAGCCATCTGAAAGACACGGCATGTTTCCTCACTAACAGACTGTTAAGGCTGCCAGGTGAAACAAGGCATCATGCTTTGAGAAACCCAAATTATTCTATCACCCGATGGCCCCTCCCCAGCTGGGAAGGAGAATCGGGGGGAAAAAAAAGGAAACACGAAGGCTGAAATATAAATAGATTTAATAGGATAAGACTAAATAATTAACGTTAATAATACTAAAGAACCAGTATTGATCCTGATACCAATATAAAATACACGAGGACGGTACTCAGCCCATTCTATCAGCAGGAGCCGTGCACTCCCAGCAGGAGACAGCCAGTGTGGGACCCTGCAAGCGCTGCGGCTTCAGGAGGAAGGGAAGGGCTCAGGCTCCGGCACCGGGCAAGGAGTGCTCAGGATGGCAGCCATCGGGGGGAGAGAGAGAGAGAGAGAGAGAGAACTCCTCAGCAAACTTTCTCATTTCTATTGAATGTGCCGTTCATGGTACGAAATAACCCTGTTGGCAGCTTGGGTCAAGTGCCCGGGTCTCGCTCCTCCTCATCCCTGCACCTGGTGAGCTCGAAAACACTGAAACCTTGAATCGCACATAGCCTAGTAAATATTTTCATGAATTCAGGCACTAGAGTCTTCTAAAAGTGCAGTTTTCCCAAGTATTAAAGAGAAAATTTTTCCTGTGTCGCTCAAACCAGAACACAAGGGAAAGCAAAACACAGCCCAGCCAACACCGAAACAGGAGCGTAATATCTCAATTCATCAGTTTGCCATGGTTTTTATCCACCTTTCCTAATGCCAGGAGACCTCGCGGCGCTTCCAGGCGTCAGGAGAAAAACCCTTCTCTCTCCATAGCAGAGCCGGGTGGTGATAACTGCAGAAAACTAATCTTTTTCTAAAATGGGGCTGATGTAGGGATTAGCACACATTCATTTGATGGGCAGGAGGCCGGATCTTGACTCTCCGTCTGGGCTAGCTCGGGGAAGAGTCTGAGAAGCTGCCCCACAGCTGCTGGTTGCTCCGCTGACGCTGACGGGTGACCCAGCAGAGAGCAGCAAACAGAAAGGACGAGCCCAGCTGCCACCTTGTGTTCGTATCAAACCCAACGACGTCCCCCCACCTCGCCCTCTGCCACGGCGAAGGGGGGAAGCTCAATGCCCACCTCCAGACAGGTCCACACCCGCGTCCGATTCAAGCGTTACCACCCAGAGAAGAATTAAGAGATTAGGGATTAGCAAAGAACCAAACAACAATCTCTCATCCGGTTCAGCTCTTCCAGCCAAACTGCTCCGCTCACACCCTCCCAAATGGCTGCAAGAGGTGACTCAGCCCCTTGTCCCCGCACGACCCACAATCAACAGCTTTTATTATCATAAAAGATAATTTTGCTTGACCCGCCCCCAAAAACACTCATCACCGTCACCGAGACAAACCCAGCTGCGCTCCCAGGCTGTGACACAGCCTGTTGCAACCCCCTTATAAGCGAACCCAGCTAATTCACAGCAGAAAGCGCAGGGTTTGGGGCTTTGCGGGGTGCTCTGCCTCGCGCCCCGGCTCCGGCACCGCCCTGCCCGCACCTCCCGGGAGAACAGGAAAAACAAGGCGACTCTCCTGCTGCTCTGGGGAGCACCCAGCTGGCACTCTGGGGTAAAAAAAACATGCAAAGGGTGCTAGATGAGCCCCCTGCATCCCGTGGCAGGAGCACAGGACCAGCCTGCACCAGCCACCCTCACAGAGGGGCTGCCCTGAGCCCAGGGCTCCAAGGCCCCACATGGCCTTTGGGGCCATCCCAAGCTCTGTGGCCCCACAGTCTGCAGGGCCACCCCAAATCCAGGGCCCCATAAAGCCCATAGGGTCACCCCAAAGCTAGTGCCCCACAGCCCCAGGCAGTCTGTGGAGCCTCACAGCCCCACACAGCCTCGAGGACTGGTCTGAGCCCAGGGCTGGGCAGCCCCACACAGCCTGGGGGGTCTCCTCATACAGCCTTTGGGAACTCTGCCATCTCAGGACACAACCCATGGGGCCACCCTGAGCCCAGTGCCCCACACAGCCTGTGGGGCAGCACCACACTTGGGGTCCCACATAGTCCATGGGGCCAGCCCAAGCCTGGGGGCTCCCAGACCACGGGATGGCCCCAAGCCCAGGGTGCCCCAGTGGGGGTCCAATGGGATGGAGAGGGGTCCAACCCAGCCCTTCCAGCAGTGCCATCCCCTGCAGGGCCAGTGGGGCATGGCCGTGGGGAGTGGGGACACACCAGGGCAGGGACTGGGAGGGACTGGGAGCAGGGCAGGGGGATACCAGGCCAGGGCTAGAAGGGAACTGGGTTAGGGGCAGCTCTGGGGATCCCAGCACAGGGGACTGGGGGAATCGGAGCTGGCGGGGAGCAGGGGTTCCATTAAAAGGGACTGGGGCACGCTGGGGAGCAGCTGAGCCCAGAGCCAAGGGGGTGTCAGTGCTGGGTGGGGAGCTGGGACCCACCACTGGGTGAGAAGGACGGGTGGTATCGGAAAGGAGGTGGTGGCTCAGCACCAAGGGATGGCACCCTCGGATGCTCCAGCCCCACCAGGAGGAAGGGGAAGATCCTCTGGGGTGTGGGGGGGAAGGCAGAGCAGGCACCGTCTGTTGGCGGATACTGTATTAGGATTTATCTTCTAACTCTCCATGAACGGGTGGCTTGAGGCCGTTCCCCCAGCAAGGCCGGGCAGGCGCCCTGCCACGTCTGTGCCACATCTGCTCATCAAAAATCAACCAGCACACACAGAAAATACACCTCGCACCTGCTGCATCCCCACCCTTTGGGAGAGGTACAAGACAGAAAGCAGGGAAAACCCCAAATCAGCCAACAGGGCCTTACCTCAAGGATTTACCTGGCTGATGCACCGGGATCTTTACATGTTACCCCAAAAAGAGGATGCCACGCAAGCGCCGATCACGGCTCTGCCGCCGGGAAGCATTTCTCTCTGCAGGCAGAGATGTGCTGGAGGGATGCGGCCGTCATCACAGCATCACCATTCTGTTCCTGCAAGCATGGAGAAATCAGTCGCTCGGGTTATAAACACTCCTAAATAGCATAAATCTATGCATCGAGGTGGATTCCGCATCAAGGACGGTTTGAGCGATGTGAGGTTTTGTGTAATTCCTGCACGCGGAGGAGAGCGGATGGTGCAAGACAGGGCATGCAGGGGCTGAGGAAGGCGCGGGGAAGGGAAACTTTTAACAGTTTAATTTCCTCTGCAGGCACTCTCGATCGTCCAGTTAAGTCAAACCACGGATGTTCTCCTTGGCTATAAGCCTGGCCGCTTAGGAAGCGACAGTAATGCAATTATAAAGCTTTAAATACATCTGTCAGCCAGCTGGAAAAAGCAGCCTCGCAACTGCCCTCTGAAACTGCAGCCCAGGCTTTTGAAGTGGAATAATTATCACCATCAAGTTGTTTAACGGTATTCTGACTTGACAGGCTGGAGAACAATTCCTCAATTGGGATTTAAGAACTCCAATCTTTTGGATTCATTTGGTTACATTATCCCAGCCTGCGCATCGAGCCAGACCCGAGGCTGCTGTCAACCCAACACCTCTGCGTTATTTCCTCTTGTTCTGATAGCTTAGGTGATAAATATATAGCACTTGATACAAGAAAATGACATTTTAAGTCGCACCAGGAAAAGAGACACAAAACCACCGGACTGAAGGAGTTTGGCCGGCTCTTCCCCCGCAGGGGGGGCCGTGTGGGGTCCTCAGGCGGGTGGGGGGGTGAGCGGCCCGGCCCGGCCCGCACCCCCCGCGCTCCGCCTTTACCTCCTTCCCCGCAGCCCGTGGTTCCTCCCGGAGGCCGGCGCCCAGCCCCTGGCTCCGCCATGCCCCGTTACACAACGCCGGCCGGGGGCGGAGAGGCGGGGCCGGGCCATGGGGCCGGGCCCGCCTCAGGCCCCGCCCCCCCGCCCGCGCCCCGCACTGCGTAAGCCACGCCCACACAACGGGACTTTAT
>VWZL01002131.1:36018-49645 GCA_013396915.1 Stercorarius parasiticus | reverse complement strand
GGGGCACCCGAGCGCGCGGGCAGAGAGACGCGCGGCCGGGCTAGAGCGCCTCCCGCCGGCACGTCAGGCGGGCGGCTCGGCCAATCGCAGTGGCGGGTGGGGGGGGAGAGAGAGACAGACAGCGACGGCGGCCAATCAGAACGCAGAGTCTGCGCAGCGCCCCCACTGTTCCACCCGGTGGGGCGTCGTCGCGGGGCGGGGCGGGGCCTCACTACCGGAAGCGGCCCGTTCCCTCAGAGTCGTTTCCGGTGCCGCCGCCGCCGCCCAGCGCGGGATGTAGCGGCCGGTGAGTGTGGGGGGGACGGAGTGGGTGGCGGCCTCGGCCTTGACGGTGCCCCGAGGAGGGCCCGGCCCGCCGGTGCCAGCCCGGGGGGGGCCGGGCCGCGCCGCGCCGCGCGATTCCCGGTGACTCCCTTCTTCCTTCCTTTCTCCCTCCCTCCCCAGCGTCGGCGGCAGAAGGACGCGGAGGGACCTGCACCGGCCGCCCCCCAGCACCGAGCCCGCCGCCATGGCGTCCCGCAAAGCCTCCGCCGCCGGGCAGGGCAACGGGCTGGCGGCCGCCGGCCGGGACAGAGCCCACCTGGAGCTGGCCGAGCTGGGGCCGCTGCTGGAGGAGAAGGGGGACCAAGGAGCCGCCGGCTCGGCCAGTGTAAGTTCTCCCTCGCCCCCCGGGGCTCCGGCGCCCCCGTCCTGGCACTCCCCACTCCGTCCTTGCAGATTAACCCGGGAATTTGCCCCTTATCCCATTAGCAGCTTGAAGGATGCAGCGGCACCGTGGGTTTTGCGGAGCCCCGGGGCTGTTCCTCGCATTGTGTCAGCGCAGAGAGGCCATGAGGGGACAGAGACTGTGAGGGGCAGAGGGTCTGNGGACTCCCGCAGGTGGCGCTCACCGGCGCCGCATCCCGCCCCGCCCCTAGGGGGCACCCGAGCGCGCGGGCAGAGAGACGCGCGGCCGGGCTAGAGCGCCTCCCGCCGGCACGTCAGGCGGGCGGCTCGNCCGGGGGGGGCCGGGCCGCGCCGCGCCGCGCGATTCCCGGTGACTCCCTTCTTCCTTCCTTTCTCCCTCCCTCCCCAGCGTCGGCGGCAGAAGGACGCGGAGGGACCTGCACCGGCCGCCCCCCAGCACCGAGCCCGCCGCCATGGCGTCCCGCAAAGCCTCCGCCGCCGGGCAGGGCAACGGGCTGGCGGCCGCCGGCCGGGACAGAGCCCACCTGGAGCTGGCCGAGCTGGGGCCGCTGCTGGAGGAGAAGGGGGACCAAGGAGCCGCCGGCTCGGCCAGTGTAAGTTCTCCCTCGCCCCCCGGGGCTCCGGCGCCCCCGTCCTGGCACTCCCCACTCCGTCCTTGCAGATTAACCCGGGAATTTGCCCCTTATCCCATTAGCAGCTTGAAGGATGCAGCGGCACCGTGGGTTTTGCGGAGCCCCGGGGCTGTTCCTCGCATTGTGTCAGCGCAGAGAGGCCATGAGGGGACAGAGACTGTGAGGGGCAGAGGGTCTGGCTGGTCCCGAAGCTGAGCTGGCCCAAGAACTATTCCCGTTGTGCAGGTGCAGGCCTGGGATGGCCGAGATGCGTTGTCTCTGCATGGCAGTGCTGCTGCTTGGAGCGAAGAGGGTGTTTGAAGGGGGTGTTCTCAGCTTTAGGGCTGGAAATCGCCTTCCCAAACCCACCAGTGGAAAAGGAGGAGGTTGGGAACAGAGGCGGGATGGACAGAGTGTTCCCTGCTCAGGAGGGTGCCAGGGAACTGCTGGCCCTGCTCTGCCTTGGGCTCGTGGCTGGATTGGGGGCCCGGGTTTCCTGGCTGGGCCAAGTGGTTGTTCCAGGAGTGTAGGGATGAAAATCCCCCAGGGTAATCCTGCCTTTCAACAAGGATAAATCTGGGATTAGCCTGCCCGAGATGGTTAAGACAGCAGCGTGTTGCATAAGCGGCAGTGACCGGCGGGTCCGGCCTGTCCCCTCGGGAAGGGATGAAGCCCCAGGTGCTCTCGGAAGGGACTCACTGCTCTCCACACGCTGTTCCTCCTTCTGTGGGCAGGAATGACTTCCTCACGGCCTTTCTTCCTCTAGGCAGAAGACCCGCCATGCCCCGCGGCCCGTGAGGAAGAGGAGGAGGTGGTCCGTGTGCTGACTCTGCCTCTGCAGGCTCATCACGCTATGGAGAAGATGGAAGAGTTCGTGTATAAGGTATGGGAGCCTGGTGTGATCCCCCAGTCCTGATTTTGGAGTATTAATGAGGCCGGGATGCCCCAAGCTCAGGGTGATGGGCAGGGGCTGGGACATGTCGCTCTCTCTGGGTGAAGCTCCTGGGGCTCCATGCAGCTCTGCCGGCCGTCTGCTCTGGCTCTGCTTGCCTGGGCCTGCTCCTACTAGTGTCTCCTGGGAATGTTGTGGGATGGGGATGGCAGCAGCTGGGAGGTGCCAGTGGGTGTTGGAGGTTGTGCCCAGCTGTGCCGGATGAGCAGCGACCTGGGGAGCCGCCCCAGTGTGTCTGCGTTCCTCTGCCGGGGACCAAGCACCATTGCTGGTTTCACCAGGTGCCTGTGCCTGCGGTCACTGGTTCAGTAAGCAGTGGCACCGGATGAGGGCCAGCCTGGTTCTGTTGCCAGCCAGGGCTCCCTCTTCCCTGACCAAAATGGAAGGGAGCTCCCCGCTGCAGGGAACAGTTACTTTGGGCACAGAAGGGTTAAACTTGAGGGTGCAAATTGGCTCTGGCTCCCTGGGGTGCATGTGGAGAGTGCTCTGCAGGATGTGGGTGGCTTAAGGTGTGCCTGATGTCACAAGGGCTAAACTTCCTCTCCCCGAGGAGCCTTACGGGGCATTTTCAGCCCTGGCTGGGCTTGTTCCGCGTGTGACTTTTGGCTCCTGGGGTGAGTAAACGTGAGCCTTTGGGCTGGCTCGATGCTCTGGGGGCCACCAGCCCAGCTTGGCGTGTTGCAGGTGTGGGAAGGGCGCTGGCGTGTGATCCCTTACGACGTGCTGCCCGACTGGCTGAAGGACAACGATTACCTCCTGCACGGCCACAGGCCTCCCATGCCGTCCTTCCGAGCCTGCTTCAAGAGCATCTTCCGAATACACACCGAGACGGGCAACATCTGGACGCACTTGCTAGGTGACTGGGGGGGTTTGGGAGCCCTGGGGTTGAAGGTGGGCTTATCCCCCACGCACGAGGGTGGCCTTTTATGGCCAGGACTTGCTTGGTGCCCGGGGCCTCCCGTGGAGGGTCACCTACCCTTGCCTGCTCCAGTGCGTGCAGGCAGCTGGTCACGAGATGCCCGAGGGCTCCCGGAGCTCCCTTGGGGAAGAGACTAGGACATTTCCTCACAGTGGGGCCCCCGGGCTAGGCTCAGCGACCGTTTGTGGCTTTGCTGATGCTCCGCAAGTGTGGGACAGAGAAACGTGTCCTGGGGCAAGACAGCAAAGCCTCGGAGCACGTTCCTCTGAAACCCAGGGATGGTGGGTGGTTCTTCACCCTGCGCCTGACCATGCCCTTGCTCCCAGGACCCTGTTTCTCTTTGCTTTTTGCTGAATTCGTTCACTTTCCTTCTGCCTGACTGTCCCTTTGGTGTGTTCCCTGCAGGTTTTGTCTTGTTCCTCTGCTTGGGGATCCTGACCATGCTGCGGCCCAACATGTATTTCATGGCTCCTCTCCAGGAGAAGGTGGTGTTCGGGATGTTCTTCCTGGGAGCAGTGCTGTGCCTCAGCTTCTCCTGGCTTTTCCACACTGTCTACTGTCACTCGGAGAAGGTCTCGCGGACTTTTTCGAAGTGAGTCAGCACAAAGGCGGTTGTGTGGTCTTGTAGGAGGTTTTGAGTTGTCGCAGCATTTTCCTCTTGGAAAGCGCTGCGTTCCCAAAGGTTTGATCCTTGGGGGAAGGGAGTGGTCACCAAATCCTATGAACCACAGCTGGCTGCTGGAGGGCTCTGCCCTGTGCCTGAGCACCTTAGATCTGCCACTCATACGATGAGGTGGATAATAAAGACTGAAAACCCGCCGCTCCCAAGGGAACAGCCTTTGTGCCCCTCGTCGCGCTGAATTGAGGAGGGGTCTCGCTCTCATGAGACATGGCAGTTTGGCCGTTGCCAGTTTACTGGCTGCTTTCAAAAACGCTGGTTCGGATCCAATTTGGATTGAAACCAAATGGAAAGAAAACAAACAGGCTTCCCGGCAAAGTGGAAAGGCTGGGCAGTGGCCAGTGCCTCTCCGCGAGGGTGGTGCGCAGGCTGCTCTTAGAGGCAAGCTCACGTCAGGCAGAGCAGCAGCGAGTCTTTCAAATAGGATCTGTCAGAGGCCTTTATTTGGGTGTTTCTTGCTGGGAAATCCTGCCTATCTCCTTTGCTTGAACCCCAGAGATCCTGTGGGTCTCCCAGAGATCGTGTCTGCAGAACAAACCGTGCCGCCGTGCCCTCAGCAGAAATGTCCTTGCCTACCAGGGGGGGCCCTTGCCATGGCCGCCGTGGTGGTAGGGGGTAACGCAAGCGGCTGCTTTTGGTGCTGAAGTGGTTCCTGGATCGATAGATCGAAAGCACTTTGCAGTGGAGGAGAATAGTGAAATCCATATAGTGGTTTCAGCGCCCGGCCTCTCTCATATCTAGCCGGCTTGCGTTCATCCCCTGCACTTTGCTGAGCGCTGCTGGCATCCCCAGAAACCGCATACGCGCCCAGGCCCTTTCTCCTGTCCCAAATCGCATTGGTGAGACCCGAGATCTCCCCTCTCTGGGCACTCGGCTTCACCCGTGGGGCCGTGGCTGCCTGCCGGGCTGCGGGAGCTCCGTTGGGGCGCAGACACACCGGAGGGCACTGACACACCATTACCGAGAGGACGCCGCGGGGCGGGGGTTGGATTTTAGGGCTCACCAGTGACTCTGTCGTTATACCCCGGCTGCAGGTTGGATTATTCAGGAATTGCACTGCTGATCATGGGGAGCTTTGTCCCATGGCTCTACTATTCGTTCTACTGCTCCCCACAGCCAAGACTCATCTACCTCTCCATCGTCTGTGTCCTGGGCATCTCTGCCATCATCGTTGCGCAGTGGGACCGGTTTGCCACCCCCAAGCACAGGCAGACAAGAGCAGGTAGGAGTTTTCCCTCCTCACCCCGAGTCCCCAGCCCCAGGAGGGACTTTGCGAAGATCCTGTTGCGGGGTGGCTCTTCCCCTTCGGGCAGAGCTCCTGGCATCTACAGAATGAATTCCCCCAGAGCACTACACTGCCCTGCAGCAGCTCCTGGCAGGGAGAGTCTCCTTCCTCCTCAGGGTTTTAGATCCTCGGCTGAGCAGGGCCCGAGCTCTGCCTGGCACTCGGCGAGCCCGAGGTTTGGAGCAGACAAACAACGTTTAAAAATAGCCCTGTAAGCGGCGGCCGGGCAGCCTGGGCCTGTGCCGCACGAAGCCACCTTCTCCAGGAAGCAGTTTGGCAGCGTGAACCTGCAGCTTGGGCGGAGAAGGGAGAGATTCCCTCGTCTCTCCCCTGCCAGTTATGCGCTGGCACGTTCCTGCCTTCCTGGAGGCGGCAGGGCGAGGCTGCCCCCAGCCCGCTCCACACACAGCCCCTGTCTGAGCCCCACTGCAGGTTAAACCAGCCTCACTGAGCGTGGAGAAACGCCTCTGCCTGCCCTCCCCTCCTGGGGGGGCCTCCTGCAGCAAAGCGTCTCTTGTAGCAGCCTTGTCGCTGCCTGGCGAGAGACGATGCTGAGCTGGGGGCCGGGCAGCAGCGCTGGCGCATGACGCAGGAGGGCAGGGGACAAGGGGGGACTACCAGCCCCACCGCTGCCCCAGCTGCAGCTCCCAGAGGGGGCTGCTGGCCTCCCCCGGTGCCAAGCGAGAGCGCTGGCTGGGCCAAAGCCTCCTGTGAGCACAAGCCGCAGCCTCTCTGGGCTGGTGTCTCGCTGCGGTGCCGTTTGCTCTCCACCAAACTAATTAGACGCCAGAGCTGAAAATTTCATCACCGCTAATTAGCACCTTCCCCTTGAGGTCCAGGCAGCTTCACCCAACAAACGACTCTGGCGCAGACCTTCCTGGAAGGGCTGGCTGGGGCTGCTGCCTTCCTCGCGCCTGCGAGGCTCTGGTGCAATCCGATGGGCTGGCACCTTCCCAAAGGGCCATTCCTGGAGCCAGGAACGGGAGCTGCCGCAGCCCTGCAGCTGGTGAGCTCTGCCCAGTCAGCACTGGGAGGTCAGCACTGGTTTCGACTGGGACGTAGAGCTGTAGATCCCTCATTTTTTGGAGGATAAATGCCGTGGGGGTTGGAAAATCCAGGACCGAGCGAGGAAAAGCTGCTGGTGCCTCCAGGACGAGGGGGCGAGGGGAGCAGCAGTGGTTTGCTGATCTCTCCTCTTGGCCGCAGGCGTCTTTCTGGGGCTGGGGCTGAGTGGCGTGGTGCCCACCATGCACTTCACCATCGCCGAAGGCTTCGTCAAAGCCACCACCGTTGGCCAGATGGGCTGGTTCTTCCTCATGGCCGTCATGTACATCACAGGTGCGGGGCTCTACGCTGCCCGCATCCCTGAGCGCTTCTTCCCGGGCAAGTTCGACATCTGGGTGAGTGCAGGGCGGAGGCGGCGAGCGCGGGGCGCTGAGGGGATGGAGGGTGGTGAGCTCCAAGGGGAGGAGGAGGAGGAGGGTGGGGGTGTCCTGCTGTGCCCCAGCACACGTCAGGCAGCTAGACCTTGACTGGTTGCTTCCAGCAGGCAGGGCAGGCAAAGTACAGGGGTGGAAAACGCCGCCTGGGAGCAAGGAGCGGGGAAAAGTGGAGTTCAGGCAGACCTGCTGTGGTGCAGAAGCAGTGAGGAGGAGGAGGAAGAGGTGTTCCCGGCGTTACTTTGTCCCTGTCTAAAGGGCTTTTTCGCTTCCCTGCAGTTTCAGTCACATCAGATCTTCCACGTGCTGGTGGTGGCTGCGGCCTTTGTCCACTTCTATGGGGTGTCGAACCTGCAGGAGTTTCGCTACGGACTGGAAGGGGGGTGCACAGACGACTCTCTGCTCTGAGAGCGCCTGGTTTTAGTACAAGCTTCCTAAGTGCTTTTTAAACTCTGTCTTTGCTAAAATCAAAGGAAGACTCAAAACTTGTTTGGGGTTGTTGGTTGGGTTTTGTTTGTTTGTGGTTTTTGGTTTTTTTTTTTTTTTTAAGAAAAAAAAAAAAAGAAACAGAAAAATTCTTTAGCATTATCGACCAAATCCTCACCCCCGTGGCCACACGCTTCGCTGGGGCTGAGGGGGGAAGGCGAGGCGGCCCCCGGCTGCGCTCTTGCCTTCTCTGGCCAGTCCGGGGTAATCCCACTTTCCCAGGCATGACTCCCTAAAGCCAAGGGCGCGGAACCCCCAGCTCCTGGCACGGCCGAGCACCCCCCGCCCCAGCTCACCGCCGGAGCCAGCAGCGACACGCACTACCAGAGATTTTTTTGCATATGCCTCGCAGCAGACGAGGAGGGGGCAGCTCTGCAGCACGCCCCCACCCCCAGCGCCGCTGCCCAGGGCACAGATTCATGTAACTTAAGTTTTAATTGTCTTATTTTTTTTGTTTGTTTGTTTTCCTTGACAAAGTAATGTAAACATAAATGAGAGAATATTTAATATTTAATACTAAGCTTTAAAAAGACTTGCTGCCACCGCAGTGTACTCGGCTCCCTCGCTGTCTGTGGTAGTAAAGGAAGGACAGTGTGTTAGGGGAATGTAGAGCTGCCGTAGCTGATTGAAATAAAAAGGTCAATAGTTCAGTGTCGTGCTGGTGCTGGCTGTCCGTCTCGTTTTTTGGGGTGGGGGTAGAGAAGTCGCTGGGGCTGTGGGTGCTGAACCCCCCCAGGAGCACCCATGAGGGGGTCGGTGAGTCTGGACAGCCCCAAGGGGTGAAATAAAGCAGAGGGAGCCCTGCCGGGGGAGGAAATTCTTCCCTGTCAGGACCAAGGCTTCCCCCCGGGGCTTGGTGAGGATGAGTGCCCTGAGCTGAGCAAAGCGCTGTTACCTTACAGAGGGGTGAGGAAGGAGCACCTGCCGGGGCCACTGCAGCCCCTGGGCTATAGCCCGTCACCGGTGGCACATGTCCCCACCGTCCCTGTGTTCCTGCTGCTGTGGGGAAGGGTTGTGTGGTGGCCCCTTTTTGGAGCTGTTTGTTGTGGCTCGGCTTTGGGGACCCGGTGGAGCCCCCCGGGTGGGGAGCAGCAGCAGGTTCCCCGGCTGCAGCTCGACCTACAGCAGCTCCTGCACACCCCCGTATCCCACCCTGCACACAGCACTGCTGGGAGAGGTCACCCACGTCCCCTGGGCCAGGAGGGGACTCGCTGAGTCCTCTCCCCTCCCAGCAACCCCCAAGGACAGGCTCAGCGGTGCGAGGGCCGGGCCAGAGGCCGAAACCCTTGAGCTGCCCAGAGCTGAGCAACACCCGAGTGCTCATCCCATACAAAGAGTTGAGGAAAACACCTATGTGATTAAAATGAAAAGCTGGATGCACAGGGGAGGCCCCACAGCTGCCGAGAGTAATTCTCTCTCCAAGAGCAGTTCTACGGCTGAGGGTCTCAACCGCGAACAGCAGAGCGTGCTGGCTGAGTGACACAGATCAAGAAAATGGTCTTTAAAATTCAGCTGAGGAGCCAGGTAAGCAGCAAAGAAAGACGAGCCTTCACCCCTCCGCGCACCCCCCACAGTGCTTTTATGCTTCAGGTTTTTGAAAATGACATGCCAGCAGCAACTACATGGAACAGTAAAGGTAGCAGAGATACAACCCCCGGCAGCGCTGGAGCGGTTTCAGGACAGGCAGGGGGGTGGGCACGGGAAAATGTCACTTTTACAGGATGCCAGGACACAGGAGATGGCCAGGATCTTGCACTCGCATGCACTCTTCCTACAGTCCCCACTCACCCCTTTGTCAACCACTACCGTGACGGCTTGTGCCTCATTTCCCTCCTCTCCTCCTGCTGCGTGGCTCTGACAGGCTCCTGCCACAGGGCAGAGATCAAACTCCTTCCCGAGGGGAGGAAAAGCCATGAAGCGGCTCAGATAATTTTAATCAAGTCCTTTTGAATACGGATATTCTATCAGGAACTGATAGAATGCATCATGGAAGCAATAATATAAACTAGTATTAACAACAGAAAACCGCACTGGATGATTTTTTAACCGCTGGCAAGAGGGAACATGCCTCCACAGCCTGGAGTTTAAGAACAAAACCACAGAGCAGACGTTTTAATTGTGCTTAGGACCGGATGCGAGGTGGAAAGGCCAGCAGCAGAGGTGAGGAAGTAGTTTGCTGCCACCTCTTGCCAAACAGGGCTCAAAGCCTGGGGGGTTTAGGGGAAGGGGGCGGGAAGGGGGGGGAACGCTGCAGCCCGCGCATCCACAAAAGGCAGATTCGGCTTTGACCAAAGAACTGGGGCTGCATGGCAGCAGCATAGAAACCAAAGAACAGCAGTGAAATATGTATTGCTGGAAGTAATTTTCACTGGCTTGCACATTCTCCCAACAATATTCGCTTTAGGAATGTAAAACTGCGTGTAGATTAAGTATTTTCCTTAAACTGAAATATGTGCGGTGACCTAAATCCGATGGGGAAGAGGCTAAATTCCAGCTGCCTTCGCTGTCACTGCCACATCCCAGAGAAGACTCCAAAGACTTTCACTTCAGTCCGTGTCCAAAGGATGACAAGACTCCATTTGGTCCTTGTCTTAAATCTCCGTGTATTCTATCAGACATGTATTAACATTACAGCAATGGAATCTATCGGGAATAAATAGATTTGTCATCTTCTAAAAGTTCTCCTGCGCCGCTTTACACAGAAAAGCGCTGAAGGTCCTCTCGGCATGGGTTGTGTAAGAGACTACCACGGCTGGAAAGACATACCGCCTCTGGGCTCCTCCAGCATTTGAAATTTCAGCTCGGGCACAACGTGAACCAGGAGAACGAGGAGAACCATCACTGGTATTGTCTGTAGTCGCCAAACGGAGAGGGCTGCAGCTGCGAGGGGTCATCTGAAAACTGNGGGGGAAAGGCAGATCATAAATTCCAAAAGACGAGATTCTTCCCGCTCGCAGCACGAAACACATCCACAGCATTTTTAATATAAATCCCCTCTAAAATTAACGAGGCCAATAACAAGACTTTACATTTGATTATTTTTTTTTTCCCCACTCAAAGACGTTCAAGAGCTTTACGCATTGATAAAGCCTCAGTCCAATAAGGCCCGTATTTTTATCTCCTTTATTAAGGCGGAAATGAATCAGAGCAGCGAGAAGGAAACATTTTCAGTCACCTAAAGGAGCTGAAACCTCTGCCTCATTGCCCTGCAGTTGAACTTAGCCACCCTGTAAAGGTTTACCCACCGTAACTTGCCCGACAATAAAGCAAGCCAGTGAAACGGAACAAATCATTGTGGAGTCAGCTTCCCGACTCCTCTTGCTGACGTTCTGCTGGAGGGAAGCAATACGTTTACTGTACGCCAATTCGAGAGAGAATAAATCGTAACAGACAAACGATACCCTTTCTCTAAAGCAGCTGAATTTTAAAATGTCGTTGTATTAAGAACAGAAATTCTTCCAATTTAATTTGAACAAAGGACATCAGTGAACAAAGCTGAGAGGAAGCCTCTCGGGAATTAGTGGCTTGCTACTAATCCTTTCAAGACTAGTGGTTTTGTCCGTATTCCTCCCAAAATCAGGTGGGGCGACAGAGGTATTGAGGATTTTGCACGGGTATTAACACAAACAGCTCCCGACTCGGCTAACTCGACACCTCAGCTTACATTTTACTTCGAAAAAACAAAAGGCATCTAGTTTTTGAAGCAGTTTAGAAAAAAAAAATGCCACCACCACCCCCTCTCTGAAACCTTTTTATCTGCATTTGTCCGCTGATCTCGATCACCCCATTGAACCCAGGGTTACCCGTGTACTGGCACACAGAGCGTAGCTGGCCTGCCGGAGCCATCCCTTCGCCACAGCCTGCTACTTGCTGTTCCCTCAGACCCGCTGGGTCACCCACCGCCCACTAAAACAGTGCTGCCACCGCCCGACAGCATGTGCGGCTGCCCCAGGGGACAGGGCAGGACAGCAGGGACGTCCCTGCTTTCAGACCCGCAGCCTCCGGTCACCCAGTGGGACAGAGCTGATGATGCTCTTGTCTCATCAGCAACGCGCGGCTCCTCCTTGGCTTTTTGCAGCCTTAGCAGCCGGCAGAGCAGATGCACCCTGCGATAAGCCTGAGGACTGGAAGAGCTCCGTTAGCACAGACTGCGCTACAAAAGCCTTGCGATACCAGAGGCTGACGGTTCCTCACCGTTTGGAAACTGTGTGGAGGCAAATCTTGTTAAGAGAATACCAGCTCCTTCAATTAATGCGAGGAGAATCCCTCCCATGGCAGCAGATCCGACCATGGCAACAGGTCCATCTAAAAATAAAAAGCACAAAACAATGCTTTTTACTTCTTTGGTGCATTACTTTGCATATTATAACTCTCTCTCTTCAGTTATAATCTCTCCTATAAGCAGACTCAGAAGCAGCAATTTTGCATCCAGTAAGCCTCCTTCGCATCACCAATAAAAGGATAATTACTGCGCAACTCCCCCCCTCTTCCTCAAGGAAACAAAGGAACACTGGTAATGCCTGGGAACATAATTATTACTTTCATAAGCGCAGGACGAAAGTTTCAGATTATCTTTCAATTTCCCTGAGAAAGGAAATTCCAATTTGGGTATCACAGCCTGCTGCTTCACTGTTATCGAGGAGCATTTAGAATACAGAAGTTTTGCAATTAACATCCTCCCCAGAGCTCGGTTTCTTACTTCTGGCAGCCAATATGGCTCCGGTCAGGGCTCCGCTTGTGATCGAATTCCACGGATCTTCTTTCCCTCTCATTCTGACCATACTGCAGTCGATCATGGAGAAGAGACCTCCCCAGACGGCAAAGCTACCTGGTAAAAAATGAACAGAAAGCAGTTCAGAGAAAGCGGCGGAGCCAGCCCTGCTGCAGCCACGCAGCCAAGAGACGGTGTGGCGCGAGCGCGCTGGCTTTCAGACACGGAAGTACATTCAAACTCACAAAGAATCAAACATCGGTTAAAATCAATATTGAGTTAAATTCTCAACTTGCCAGGTGGCACATGTATTACACATACACACAACTTATATATAATCCCACTAATTTATATTTAATAACAGGAAGTTTATCAAACAGTGATTCTAATGGAAGTTCCATCCCAATAAAGCCAGATTAGCTCAGGGAACTTTCACATTTTTCATTTTTAAAACATATTTCCACATAGAGAATGGTGCAGAGTAATTTTGCGCTTCATCCTAAGGCCGTTCCCGGTATCTAAGATCCGAGGGCTGGAGCCCCTCTGCTGTGAGGACAGGCTGAGAGAGTTGGGGGGGTTCAGCCTGGAGAAGAGAAGGCTCCGCAGAGACCTTCCAGCCCCTTCCAGTCCCTAAAGGGGCTCCAGGAAAGCTGGGGAGGGACTCTGGAGCAGGGAGTGTAATGGATAGGACAAGGGGTAACTGTTTTAAACTGAAAGAGGGGAGATTTAGATTAGAGATTAGGAAGGAATTCTTGGCTGTGAGGGTGGTGAGCCCCTGGCCCAGGTTGCCCAGAGAAGCTGTGGCTGCCCCATCCCTGGAGGGGTTCAAGGCCAGGTTGGACGGGGCTTGGAGCAACCTGGTGTGGTGGGAGGTGTCCCTGCCCAGGGCAGGGGGTGGCACTGGGTGGGCTTTAAGGTCCCTTCCCACCCAAACCATTCTAGGATTGTATGATCTCAGAAGACCAGTACTGGTCTGTGGTGTCTGGCAGATGCAAAGAGACTGTGACAGTTTTCAGAATGCAAATTCTGAAGTCTTTTAACAATAATGTGTATTACAAACAAAAAGAAATATTGATGTCCAGGCTCATTTTGGGAAAAGTACTATTTAGAATAAGTGCATCCCTCCTTCATTTGGGATGTCTTAATGCTTTATGCCATCTTAATGCCAGCTAAAATCTGGGAGGTGCCTCTCTCAGTGCACGGTCACAGGCTGCAGCCATGAAGCCTTCGCAGCCTCTGGTCCCCATTTCTGTAAGTGGTTCTGCCGCAGCCGACATTTCCCCGCTCAACATCACTCTCCCATTTTCTCCTCCTGTAATTCATTAACTCAATTTGCCCGTCAGAATGGCATAACGGCACAGCGCAGTGCATGACCAGAGTGTGACCTTTAAGAGGGCACAACATCATTCTCACTCAGGCTGCAGTTTTGTGATTTTTAGACTTTCACGCACAAAATTCACTTCACAAAAATGACTGAGATTTACCCAGCTGACCCCAGGGGAACAGTTTGAAATCCTACCAGACCTCCCCCATCCACTTCATTGTTTTTCCAAGTTTCATCATTTCTCTTAATGAATCAATTTTGTTTATTTTAAAACCCTGCGCACAATGCACAGGCTCCCAGGCAGCTCTGCACAGAGCTGGTTAAAATATCGTAGAACCACAGAATGGTTTGGGTTGGAAGGGACCTTAAAGATCATCTTGTCCCACCCCCCTGCCCTTGGCAGGGACACCTCCCACCAGACCAGGTTGCTCCAAGCCCCGTCCAACCTGGCCTTGAACCCCTCCAGGGATGGGGCAGCCACAGCTTCTCTGGGCAACCTGGGCCAGGGGCTCACCACCCTCACAGCCAAGAATT
>VWZL01002131.1:0-29228 GCA_013396915.1 Stercorarius parasiticus | reverse complement strand
CCAGGCACCACCACCCTCACCCGCCTTCCCGCCGCCCGATTGGCTCACAGGCACCGGCGCCGACCAATGGCGACGGAGGGCGGGACTAAGACCTGCGCGGAGGAGGCTACGCATGCGTTGTGACCCCTTCGCCCCGCCCCGCGCTGACTGGTGGCGGCGGCGGCGCTTTAGTGGGGCCTCCGGCCGCCGTGAGGCTGTTCTGGGGACGGTTCGTTTCGCCTGCTAGGCCCACTTCATGTACTCGGTCCGCTTCTTCTGCCGCGCCCGCTCCACCTGCTGGGCCCGCTCTGTCCACCGGGCCCCCCTAGGTCTGCCAGGCCTGCCTCGTCCCCTGGGCCCTCATTGCCTGCCGGGGTCACCCACCGGCTCCGCTGTGCCGCCCTCGAGCACAGTCATCAGCGTGTGTCCCTGGGGATTGGTTTTTGGCTTGTAGACGGGACTGGCCCCACAGGGCTCTCCAAGGCAGGCAGTGGTACCCCATGAGTGTGGGTAGGGGGCTATGGAGAGACTTCAATAGAGGAAAAGGGCGTACAGGAAAGCTGGGGAGGGACTCTGGATCAGGGAGGGGAGCCATGGGACGAGGGGGAAGGGTTTTACACTAAAAGAGAAGAGATTTAAATGAGATGTGAGGAAGGAATTCTTGGCTGTGAGGGTGGTGAGCCCCTGGCCCAGGTTGCCCAGAGAAGCTGTGGCTGCCCCATCCCTGGAGGGGTTCAAGGCCAGGTTGGACGGGGCTCAGAGCAACCTGGGCTGGTGGGAGGTGTCCCTGCCCAGGGCAAGGGTGGGACTGGAAGATCTTTAAAGTCCCTTCTAAACTCTAACCGTTCTATGATTCTATATATAGTGTCTCTGTTAGGGCTAGGCCTGTGTCACAGCACTGACAGCAGCATGAAACACAAAGTAGCTTTTATTTAGCCCTCTAATAAATCGTGCCTGCAGTAAAAGCATGAGCAAATCTGGGAGGCAGGGGTCTGCTCTGCCAATCCTCAGGCGACTGATCTGTCTGTAAGTGCATCCTGAGAGAAAATGCTATGAGCGCCCTAGAAGTGGAGAAGTCTGGCAGCACCTGGCTGAACTGGAGGAGGATGGCTGGCCAGTGACAGAGGGGTCAGTGTGGGGCTCACACTGAGGGCGTCCATCCCACCGGAGCTGCTGAGGCGCTCGGGAGTGGCACCCATCTCGCTCCTGGCACTGCTGAAGCAGCTGGGCTGACCTGGGGCTGTCCCTGGGGACGCGTCTGTGGGCCGGGCGGCGTGGACGAGAGCTGGGCTTTGAGCTCCCCCTCAAGACATGGTGCCTGCGAGAGGGCAGTTCTCCAGAGAGGCTGGGAAGGCAGAGCTGAAAACTGCAGAATTAGTGTCTGTGCTGGCAGCAAATGTCAAGGCAGCCTGCAAAGCCCCTGAAGCCTTTCATGTTTGCAAGCGCTCTAAGTTGTAAATCGCTTATTCTTTTCACACTCCTAATTTAACCTTACACACTGCACGCTCTTGTAAAGGTGGTAAATCATTCGATTGCAACAGGCGATGTGGATTGTGCACCAAGGTACTTAATTGCTCTAATAAATCATGGGCTGAAGCAATGGGAAGGAGCTGAAATGCTCCCCCTGCTTTAATTTGCTGGTTTTGAAGGCTTTAAAAGACTCCCTTGTGAATGTAAGCCTTCGTGGTTTGAGTGCAGCGATGGCACGTTTGTGCTTCAGGCAGAACGGGAGCAGAGGGGGATGCAGTAATGGAGATCACCAGAAGGTGGTATTGTGGCTTCTGCTTTGGCCAAGGAGGGGAGATGGGAAGAGTGGAAAATCTCAGCCTGGTCCCAGCTGGTCTCTCCACTCTCCCATCCTCTGTTCCTGCTGTGACTGGTCCCACACTGGTCTGACCTTCCTTAGGGTGGCAATTTCTTGCAGTAGCCCTTGCCCTTCCCCCGCTAATGAGTGGCAGGTTAATTACATCAGGCTCAATGATCATTCTACTCATCCCTTTCACAAGCTGTGGGAGAGCTTGCGAAACTCCCTGCTGAGCTCATGTGGTCCTTGAGCTGCAGTGGCCAGAGTCACCAAAGGCAGCCCCAGTAGATCAGCTGGGGGCACTGGTGGCACCCCCAGGCAGGGTCTTGGAAGGTCCTTAAGGGCTTTCTGGGGTTTTTGGAATTTCCCTGTGGCCAAGAGCTGTTTCCTTTCCTGATATATAATGTCTTTTCCACGCTTCCTTTGCTCTCGTGCTAGCAGAGTTTTTTCAGAGGGAGGATCAGGGTGAAGTCGCAGTTGGGTTTGGGAGCGGTTTCTCTCACTGGCGGAGAGACCAACATGTTCCAGAGCAGCCGCATGTCACAAGCAGGCAGGGAGATGTCACTTGCTTTCTCAAGGAACATCTGAAATGATAAAAAGATCAGTGTGTTTAACCTTCCCTCCTGCAGACTCTGAAGGAAAGGGAAATAAAACAGATTAGAGGAATCCATTCAATTTGCAGTTGTCCTTTATCAGCTAATAGGAAAAAAAAAAGGAAGATGGACAGTCCTCGGTGGTAGCACAAGAGATGGGGACACGGAAAGCTTTCTCAGCTCTGCCATAGATCCTGTACATGTGCCTGGTACTTAATCTGACTCTGTCTCAGTTCCTTGTCTCTAAGACGTGGCTAATCATTTTGCTGTGTTTCAAAGGAGCGTTGTGCAGAAATATTCATTAGTGCCTCCAAGGTGCTCAGTTGCTATGGAGATGGGGATCCTGATAAATGCGGAGACTGAGACTGATGGAGCCTCAGTGGAAATTCGGAGCTGCTGGGAGCTGTTCTGCGCCAAACCGCACCGCGCTCCTGTGACTGGCACAGCTTCAAAGGGACAGCATCATCCTGCGGTGGCCGGAGCCGCTGCGGAGCGAGGCTCAAGGATCCCCGCGCATGTCTCCAGTCCCAGTTGCTGGTGGCCCGTGAAAGAGCCGCCAGTGCAGACATATCCAGAGCTCCTCTTATTCTGGGATAAAAACACTAGATTTTCTTTCTGTGTGGTTTTTTTTTTTCATACAGCAACGAGAACTCTGTGGAATACGGTGCAGTGAGAGCTCTGCTAATATCCCCGTCTAAAAAGAGATGTGTGACAGCCAAGATAAACTGCAGTAAGACCATCCACTATAAACCACTATAAACCCCTGGTTCTCTCCCGGTTTTTCTGCTAATGAAGGAATATTTCTCTGCAAAACTCTGACTCTGTGTTATCTGTGCGGAGCCAGCTCTGCAGCTCAGCAGAGCAGAACCTGGCAGACGTGGGCTCCCAAATCGGGGAAGGATGTGTGGTACTTCAGGAGAAACTCGGAGCCTCCCAGGTCGCGTTTATAGTTTCTTATAGAACTCGGTGTCTGGTGCTTCTCATCACAGGAGTCAAGATTCAGGAACAACAAAATAGAGACCTTATCAGGGTGTCGACAGTGATTTTATTCTGTTGAAAACCAATTTGCAACACACAAAGCAGTCATGAAGGAAAGGCAGAGAGACAGAAAGACAATTCCAGGTTTTACTCACCGGTGGAAAAGTTCTTTCTCTGTTTTAGCATTGCAAATTGTCCCTTGGGCTGACCACGTACCCTGTCCCTGGGGCCAGGGGTGGCACACCCGAGAAAGCTTGGATCTTCCCTGGAAAAGGGAGACACGTAGCTATGATTCCTTGTTTCCTTTTTTCCCTGCCCTCTCCAGTTGGGAACTGAGCCTTCAGTTAGTTGCTTACCACTTACAAACACCTGGTGACTGAGCGCAGCGACACTGCCTAGAAATACCAGGCATTTGGCAATTTCTTCCATCCCCAGACTCCGGTAACTCAAATTTCTCTTCCAGAAGACACAGTGTTAAAGCCTTTTGAACTGTGCATGCTGAAAAGAAACCAGAGAGTGCGTTAGAGAGGTCCAGGGCTGTAGCAAGGTGGAACAAGCAAGACACTCATTTGGGTTCTTCAGGCGAAAAGGGCACCAAAAGGACACCAATATGCTAAATTCACTCTGGTTCCTGTTGCCTTCAGCGCTGTTGCAGCCATGGCAGTTTTGGGGTGAGGAACGGAGGAGAGTCTGACTGGGCTGAGACCAGGAGAAGAGGATGAAGGGGATGCCCGTGTCCCTCCTAGTCCTTGGCGCAAGTGAGCACCGAGACAAGGGTCATGATATCAGGAAGACAGAAGTGATGGGGTGAAGTGAGATGAAATTCAATGCGACGATGTTTAAGGTTATGCACTTGGAAACTAAAATCAACAGTTTTTTTCTCCACTCTGGAAAAAATCTCAGTGGTGCTGGTGAATCACCGGAAGGCTATGAGCAGGAGCCGGGCGCTGTGATGCTGGAGATAAGTGAAATCCTAGAATGCGACAAGAATGTGCATTTCCCGTCAAGATGGGGAATGTCTAGTTTGTAACAGAAGGTATTGGGAAACTCACCTAGAAGACCCTGTGCCTCTGCTCCGGGTGGGATCTGAGCCAGGGAGATGGGCAGAGAAGGTAATTAGGCTGACAAGGAAAATCTTAGGAGACCTTATTTTACAGAAGAGAACCAAAGGGCTGCTTGCTTTGACTAGCAAAGAGAGAGGCCTGAGAGCAGACAGTAAATTTTAGGAGAATGATAAAGAAAAAAGGATGAAGCTGGCAGCATAACGAATAGATACAAAATGCTGTGCATGGGGTAAAGCTGCCTTCAGACTTGGAGAGAAGAGCCCGCCTGCCCCTGTCGCTCTGGGAGAAGTCACAGGTGCCAGTAAGCTTCTTTATGGATTAAGGTTGATGGAAAGTAGGTGCCTCCAGCCAAAGCCCAGGCTTAGGGCACCGTCTGAACAAGAAGCAGGAGAGACTCAGGGATTTAGTCTTGTGCAGAAGGAGGGATGTCTCTGGGGCTTGGCGAGGGGAAATGGGAGTGTTGTGCTGAAGAGCAGCTGCAGAAACACTCCGGCAGAGGATGGGGAATCAGCTCTGATGAAGCGACCCAGGGACAGTGCTGGGGTCAGGCTCTGTCGAGCGAGGAGCTGGTGCCGGGCTGGGCTGGCACTCGCTGCCTCCTTCCTCCCCGCTTCAAAGGCACCCAACTTTGCACATCCTTCGTAAAGAAACCAGTCCGCACCAGCAACATAACCACCCGCCACCTCTTCCCCGAAGGGCTGTGTGCTTTGGCTAACCGCACAGATCACGGAGAGCAGTGGGGTGAAGATGAAAACTTTCTCTGGGTTGGGCCCTTCATTGCCAATTTCAGCCAAGAGCTGTCACTGTCACAGCAGAAACTCTCCCCTCCTGTAATGGAGAAGACACCCCATATCTTCGGAGCCACACTGACCTCTTTAGTAGCCCTCCGGCACCGATGGGCACATGCTAGGGCTCTGCCTCCCCCACCCCCAGATCCCCAGCCTGCCAGCTTGTGCATTTTTGCGTGTTTTCTCACTAGGTTGGCCCATTGCCTTTAAAAGGCTAAATGCTCCGGACTAAATTTGGTCATGCAGCTCTGCATGGTTCCCTGGAATGTCCTCGGGTTTCAGGCTCCTCTGATAGCACCATTCCCCGCCTCCCGCTGGGCTCCATTGGCTTCCCAGCACCCGAATCACGGCTGGATCCTGTTATTGGCCAACTCTTGGACCGAGGGGTGTCCCCTCTTTATAACTACTATACCCTGGGCTGCAGGGATTGAGAGCTGCTGAGATTTAACACTTCAGCACCTGCTGCCGCTGGGGGTAGCAGCGGTGGAGCTTCGGCTTCTGTTTTTTCTCCTTGCTTGGGTACCACACACAACCGCCACCGTGTCTCGCCAGCGAGCCAAGATGTCCAAAGTGGCCAAATATCGGCGACAAGTTAGTGAAGATCCAGATATTGATAGTTTGTTGTCTACTCTGTCTCCGGAGGAGATGGAAGAGCTGGAAAAGGAGCTGGATGTGGTGGATACGGATGGAAGCATCCCTCTGGAGCCCAGTCAGAAAAACCAAACAGAAAATTCCCCGCCTGGCCCGCAAAACTGCGACACAATGCTCAATCACTGCGAAAAGGAGACCAGGAAACGTATTCAGAGGGAGCAGTCGATAGACGTAAGTCACATCTCCCCACGCTTGAGCTGGTTTTGTGAGAAATGTAGGGGCACACCTGTGAACCCCGCTGGGCTGTTGTAGGGGACGAGATGGAAAACACGAACCCCGAGAAAAGTGTGCTGTGCCTGTTAAAGAGGAATAGCTGTCATGTAGAGGCCGGAGGAGCCAGGCAGGAGCTGGTCCAGGCACTCCGGGAGGGAACAGGGTATTTCTTGAAATCCTGGTGTTATTCACAAAGCCAAAGCCTGTGCAGATGCCGGGGATTTTCTCTCTGCCTCTGCTCTAACATCCTCTGGCAGGGCTGGGAGCAGAGATGGTGCTCTCAGACGGCAGCTGGAGGGGCCGGTGCAGTGACAGCGATCCCACAGGCTACGTTTCTTTTTCCTCCTTTTTTTTTTTTCCTTTGGAGAGCTCCGGCCTCTCAGTCCCTTCAGTTCCACTTGTGCAAAAGCTTAAACTCTCTCTGGTTCTTGTGGAATAAAAAAAAAGTTCGCTGCTTTGTGCAAATCACCCCAAGAAGCAGGTTTCCCCCCAAACTGTTTGCTTCGTATTTGTTGCTCAGTTAAAATTCATTCTTTTGTTTTGATTTGAGTACATTTATCTCCTTTGCACCTGGCAAATCCTTTAATAGCTTGCTTGGAGCTAGAAAGCTTCATTCCCGTGCCTCTCATCTTTTTGCCTCAGTGGGAGCCAGTCCCACTTCTCCGTAACATTTATTAACCTCTGCACTAAGAATATTTGGTATGTGCCTCGTGCGTGGGAGGCTGGGAAGCATTTGGTTTCCCTAGTTTTTCACAGCAGGCTGAGCCAGAGAGTGAAAGGAGACTCTTCGCCTATTTATCTGTGGAGTCACGGGCAGATTTCATATCCCAGGCTGGATTCACATCTGCTGGGACAGGACAGGGCTGGGGAGGATCAGCAGCGTAAGCGGAGCAGAGGATTATATGGATACCCCTCTGGCTCTGATTTCTTACCTATTCCAGCTCACCTAGCAGTACCCTGGACCTCCCAGCTGAGTAACCGAGCTCTAAGTGGCCCGTGAGCACTTGGAAATAGCTCTTTATGGATGTGTACGGAGTTTATTACAGGAGGGTCCTCTCCTGACTGGGTCCTGGGGGAAAACAGAGAGAAAGAGATGGAAATGGCAGCTATGGGAGAAATAAATGAAGGTTTATTCTGGAGACCTGAACAAGGGGTTAAATAGTTCCCCCCACCCCGCTCCAAGCTGGGAGCTTTCCTCTGGCTGGGAGGACAAGGCACTCACAGCCTTCACCTTCTATATGTGGCATTTGGCGTGGGCTGGGGGACAGAAAGCGCCGTGCCCCACGCCACAAGAGCACTGGGTTTATTTTCCCACCAGCGAGCGGGTGGAAAATCTCTCCGCGGTGGGGAACTGCAGGCGCTGCAGGACAAACCTGCCGGGAAAGAGAAATGGTGTTGTGTGGGACCAGTTATCCCAGTGACGCCGCAGGGGGTTGCACTGGTTTGCAGGTGATCCCAGCTCGCGGCCAGCACTGAGAGCTGGCACCGAAAAAGCTGCTTTTTCAGGCAGGGGGGACTCGTGTTCAGCGTCAGTAGTGATGCTATTGTGTTTTTTGCCATGGGAAGATGACGAGCCGAGTGGGAATCGGGACAGAGAAGTGTCCATGATCAGGAGAAAGGGAGGAAATTTGTGTTTTTTGGAAAACTGGGAAATTGTCTGGTTAAACACTACGTTACTTGGAAGCTGCGTGTGCGTGTGTGTCTGTGCTGCGGGAGAGGACTCGGGATGGCGGTAGGGGATGGCACGGGGAGGAGAGGCGCTCGGGAGAGGGTGTAGAGCTCCGGCCGGCGGGGAGGGCAGCGATGGAGGACACGGAGGTCCTGAGAAAAGCGCGCGTTGTGCTCTCCTTTGAACTTCGGTAGCTTCGGGCCGTGGAAGACAAAGCAAGTTGGCAGCCGGTCAAATTTGTCAGTGAAACTGGCCCAGTTAGATTGCGTTGCAGTAACTGGATACAGCAGAACTGGCTTTCTTCTTCTATTTCAATCCCTGGAGGCCAAGAAAAAAATATCCTCCGCCCCTTCCTCCTTGGCATTGTTAGGACCTGGGATTAGCACCGAGAAAATGCCAGCTCGCAGCGCTGGCAGGTCAGCCCATACCGGTGGTGGAGCAGGGCCTTTGCTCCACTGTGGGGCACGAGGACAGGATGGCATGGCATGGCATGGCATGGCACGGCAATGGAAAGGATGGGATAGGATCACTGGACCACAGAAGCAATCACAGAAACCAACCCAGGAAGCTGATGATTCCCTCCCTCCAAGGAGCCACAGGGCTGTGTTTTGCTGCAGGATGGAATGAGAACACGGAGCCATCCAGAGCATCCCAGGCACCTCCCGAGCTCTCACACGGCTGCTCAGAGCACTGAGACCTCTGATGACAAATCGCTCTCTCGTATCAGTGGATTTCACGTTGCAGCAGGCAGCAAAGCACTTGTGCCTGCCAACACCGGCGTTGTGGCTGTACACCCACAGAGGTGGCATTGCCCCGGCTGTGTCCATGCCTGCCCCTCTCCCTGGATGGCTCCCAGCATCATGCATCGCAAACCCACGCAGCACCCGGCATCCCTGATTAAATCCATCGAGCAAAATCTTTATGAGCGAGAAGCAGACTCATGAGCGTAGAAGGGAAGCGCGGGCACGAGGGCAGGGAAGGAATGGGAGGTCCTTCCAACGGGACTGGCCCTCTGGACATCTGGAATATGTTATCCTGCGTCTGTGATGTCTCTTCAGTAGGGATGGGCAGGAGGTTAGATTCTTGTTCTTGAACTGCAGAGAGCTTATAGGTCCGTAGTTGCCTTGCATGAAGGCATTGAGGACAGAAAATATGAGGGATTTGCCAGCCCAGCTCTGTAGCGACACCTCGGGCTGTGTCGTTATTGCTAAAACTCATTTTGCAAAGCTGGGAGGTGGCTGGGTGGCAGCCCCCACCGTGCCACAGCCGCTCCAGCTCCCGCAGCCCGCCGGGACTGGGGCCAGCACCACCCTGACCCACGCGGCTGCTCTCCTCTCTCCATACCTATTTTTCCTCTTCCCTCCTATTCTTCCCTCCCTCCTTTGCCCCCTCTTTGTGCAGCGGCTGGTGGGACGTTGGCTGTTAGCTGGGATGTGCAGGAATTGCTCCAAAGCGCAAAATAAGGTATTTTAAAGGGAAAGGTTGAGTTTGTGCCTGCCTCACGGCTCTTCTTGCAGTCATTGCTCTGTTCTCGGACTGGCTCCAGGCACCCCCATTCCCTTCTCAATATTGGGAGGAGCGGGTATATTTAGAAATATTGTAACTACATAATAGCACGTCTTCTTAGTGATGAAAAGGGCAAACTTGGGTAACTAGGAAGCAGTTTATAAACAGCCCAAAATAGCCATGAGCTTTGCCCTAACTTCTCTGCGCTAGGGAGCCAAATTCACATCTTGGTGATGCATTAATTAATTAATCTTCATTTTGTATTGCTAGCGAGTGAAAGCATACCCCAGTTCAACAGTGGGGCTTGGGACAGTGCCTCTCTTTGGATGCACTCAACGAGGCCTTCTTGTAGGTCCATGTGTCACGGGAGCCAAAGTTAAACTAATATTCACCAGTAGATAAATGACGAGATGGTTTCCAATAGCTCGTGGCTCTTCAGCAGGCAAAGACATAATGAGACAGAAATTCAGGTTAGAAACGTGGTGTAAAGTTGAAGCCGTGGCATTAGCCGAAGGATGATTTACCGGGGGGCGCAGCTATCACTTGAAATCTTTGTACCGTGCCTGGGATTTCTCTTCAGAAGAGGAAAAGCTGTCTGTGCCAGGGGCTCAGGTGTCTCTGGTGGATGGGTTTCTCTGGCAGCTGAGCCGTATGAGGAGGTGGGCTTGTGAGATCTAGTCTGGTTTTGTCCTCTGCTGTTGGTGACATCTTTACAAAGCATGTACCTATGCATACAGCACTATGATACACATCCTGGAGATACGCCCATCTTTCCCATTGGTGTTTGGTCACTCTAAACCCCCGCAGGGGTACTTTTGCCGAGGGGGACCTGGCTGAGAAGAGCTGCCCTGTGGGAAGGACCCCCATTCCATGTGAACCATGCGTGCCATGGGGCCAGGTGGTTGGGTTGAACAAGGGCTCCTTAGCAGTTGCCATATCCATAGCAGGAGGTTTTGCTTTTCAAAGCATGCCACAAAATCCACCTGCTGCTGTTCCTGGCTCTCCATGGATTCCCACCTGCCCTCACCACAGGGCCCTGGTGGCTCCAAAACACTGAGCACCCAATGGCAGAGGCAGCTCCTCCTTGTGCTCTCCTTCTCCAGCTCCACCGCCTTCCCTGGGAATGGATGGAGCCTCCTTCCCTCAACGTTGCCTGTAAGGAAAGGCCACATGGATGTCCTAGTCCCATCAGAGTCCCCAGTCCTCCCTCCCAACAGGGCTGCACTGATTTCGTGCTGCTTCAAACGGGGATGGCTGGGAAAATGCAGGGAAATGGCATGCGGGGATATTATCCTACTACTGGAGGGGATTCATTCCAGGGCCACAAAACCACTTCCTTTGGCAACAAATGGTGGATGTTTCTTTCCACGTAAGCCATGGGAGCAGCTCCTTGGAGGAGAAGGCTCTGAGTAGGAGACACTGGATGCCAGGGCAGATCTGCGCAGACGGGGCCAGCTCTGCGCAGTGCGGATGGTCCCTGTATTTTTATCTCCTGAAGGCTGAACCCCCTTCCCGCAGAAGTTGAGGTGGCTTAGGCAAGTGTCTTCCAACACTTCCAACACCTTTCCCCTTCCCGCTCCCCCCGCACAGGCAGGACACCCTCCTGTTCCAGGTCTGTGCATCCTTATCCATGCTTTGCCTGTCCCAGAGCTCCTGGGGACATCCTTGTGTCCCCAAGCACTCTTCACTGTGGGCTGCATACAGCTGACAGCGAGCGGTGGGACAACATTCCTCATGGCTGGGTTTTGATGCAGAGGGAAAAGCAATGACCTGGGAGGGAATTTATTTCATCCAAATGCAGCATGTTTGAAGGATGCTGGTACCAGAGGGCCGCGGGTCTTATTGCCACGGATGAGGATTACAAAACTCCTTGGAAAGGTCTTGTAAAAAGTCCTGCCTTCCTTTGTAACTTACTGGGGTTGGCACTTGCTGCTGGGTGGTATTTAATCCACTTACTGGTGGCTGTATGTGGAGGGACGTACCGTGAAAAGTGACAATCCCTACCACCAAGCCCTTCTTCAACACCACAGAAAAACAAGTTAGTATTTAAATGTTTCATCAGTGCTCAAAGCCTGTCATCTTTTCATGAAGATATCTGGAGGAAAAACAAGCTCCGCATTTAAATAGCTGGGACAGACTCAAGGGAAATTGCAAACAAGGGAAAAGAAGCAGTTGTATCATTCTTGAAGCGTCTTACCAGTCTGTGACTCACACGTATGTATTTAAACTCTGCTGTTCTCTTTATCAACCAGTTCTGTCGATATGCCAAGACTGTTCCTTCTCTCTTCCAAGTGTCTTCACCAATTCCCAGCTCTTGCCTTTCTTTTAACCATGTCCTGGGCAGGTCTTTAGAGGTCTGGGTGCCTGCTTTTCTCTCAACAGAACATAGAATCATAGAATTGTCTAGATTGGAAGGGAAATTTAAAGTCATTGAGTCCAAACATCAACCCAACACTGCCCAAACTACCACTAACCCATGTCCCTCAGCACCGCGTCTGCCCGGCTTTTCAATACCTCCAGGGATGGCGACTCAACCACTTCCCTGGGCAGCCTGTTCCAATGCTTGACAGCCCTTTGGGTGAAGAATTTTTTCCTAATATCCATCCTAAACCTCCCCTGGCGCAACTTGAGGCCGTTTCCTCTTGTCCCATCTCCTGTTCCTTGGGAGAAGAGACCAAACCCCCCTGGCTACACCCTCCTTTCAGGGAGTTGTAGAGAGTGAGAAGGTCTCCCCTCAGCCTCCTTTTCTGCAGGCTGAACACCCCCAGCCCCCTCAGTTTCCTCATGTTCTACATGTTGTCGTTCTGCCCTTGTCATTTCAAGGACAGGTGACACTGGGGCATCCTTTCTCCTGATGCTCCTCCAGCAGCACACGGCCCACGCTGAGGCGGGCAGAAGACGAAGGTGTGGGTCCTTCCACCAGCACACAGGCTGGGAATGGAGCTGGCGGCTCCCTGGTCTTTGCGTTACAACAGCCAGGGGTATCCAAAATACTCCCACATTTTGAAAGAAACCAAAAGCATTGAGTCGTTCCTATTTGGTCCTAAAAGACCACAGATGGTCTCTGCTTTGTGGCCTCTCCAGCCTGCTACAGAACAGCCCGCCCAGGAGAGCCCTGTTCTTGTCACCTTTCCTTGTTCAGAAATGAAAACTGCCGTTGCCTGCACTCGGATGGTTCGTTCTTCATTTCTGAAAACCTCCCAACCCTGTAACGAGGAGGACGAGCATCAGAAGCAAGAGCCATCAGCTGGCAACAGACAACAAAACAGACCTCCGAGGCGGAACGAGAAGGAGGACCGATCCCGTGACAGGTAGCTGAAGGATCTGCAGTGCAGAGAACAGCTGAAGCCAGTGAGGTGGCAACGCAGCCAGGTTGGAGCTGCATTTCTGAGCCAAGGGGGCAAGAAGGAACCTCACGGCCAGATCAGTGCGTTTGTAACGCCGTTGGGAATCGGTGGCAGAAACCTTGTTTTGCTGTGACCGGGGCGAGTGGCAGCACAAAGCGTTCCCAGCAACTCAGAGGTCACGCCGAAGGCACACGCTCTGTCTGGGAGATACACAGTCCATCTAAGGGCACAAGCGGGGAAAAAAAGCTGAATTTCTAGTCAGTCTGAAAAAAAAACTTAGTAAAAAGCTGACTTCTATATTTACATAAACCACAATTGGGATGCAGATAAATCCATGGAAATGCTTGGAGTGTTTAGCTTATATGGGTCGTGCTGCCCGGGAGGTTTATTTTATGTTGAGCTGATAAATAGTCATCCAGAGGAGGAAAAGAGCTGGGGTCCTTTACGTATCGCTTTCTTTCACGGTGTTATGACATCATTTGCATGCTAAAATGGTCTCAGTGACTCAGCTCCCAGCAGGACGCTGGGATTAGCGGGTCCTGTCACTCCAGCCCACCCTTTGCCATGGTGGGAATGGCAGCACGGTGGAGCGAGAGGATCTCGCCGCGCAGGGGAGGGAGGCTCCAGGGCTCTTGTTTTGAAGCCGTGGGGTGGATGGTGGCGACAACGGTGGAGGAGCCGCACCGTGAGGTGACACGAGTCCTGCTCAGTCCTGTCCTCTGCCCAGAGCGTGGTGCAAACAAGGTTGAAGACAGGAACAAGAGCTGCAGAAATGCAAGAGGAGAGGTGACAGCCCAGGGTCATGGAGGTGTTGTGGTGCATGCAACCCATTGAGCAGCCCAGGGCTGAGATATTTGGGTCAGGTTTTACGCCAAGACCTGCTGGGTGCTGCCAAGGGCTCCCAGTGGTCCTGCCTCCTGGCAGGGGGACCACAGCACATGGTGGACGCGGCCAGCATGGGAACCGGCACCCGGCACAGCCACGAGAGCTGCCCGCAGCAGAAAGGGAGCTGCAGTTTGCTTCCTTTCAGGGAAAATCTTCAGTTTCTAAGAACTAGAGATCGTGACTCCTGGCATGCCCCGTTTTATCTCATCAAGTGCTGTGTTCTGGCTACAGCTCCCACGTGGTGTAGGAGCCCAAGGAGCCAGTGCTCCTCTTTCTCATGAGCTATTTAAGGGGTTTGGGCAGCAACCCAGCTCTCTGATTTGGGCAGGTAGGCACCTGGGACTGGGGCTCATCTCACCTGCTTCAAAGACAGACCTTGATTCACCCTCCCACACTGGGTGCCTGCACCCACCAGTGATGCCGTGGGGTGTCTGTGATGCTCCCATGGGCTGGCTGATGGGACCCATGGGAGACCCGCACCAGCAAGGGGCCTGGAGATGCTTCCCGTGTAGTCCCAGGAGGCTGGGAACCAGAGTCCTGCTTCTCAAGCGTCCAGCCCCCATGATGTAGAGGACGGGAGATAGGATTTAAGACTCGCTGGGGCTGAATTGGAGTTCTGCTGTTCCTCAAAATCTGAGCTCTTTGTGGGCTGCCCACAGAAAGTGCACCAGGCAGAAATCCAGCCTTGAGGTGGCCGTGGTGTCAATCGCTGAGGCTCACTGCCCTTAGCAACCTCTGCTGAGGAGGAGGCCACCAAAAGGTCTCATTTTGGGAATATCCAGTTCAGCTGTGGCAGTGCCAGGAGAAGGGGCTGGGAATATGATGGATAGAGGAGAAAAACCACGACTTCTAAACCCAGATTTTGTTAGAGAAGCAAAAGTTCCCGTTTGCAGAGTATTGAGTGCTTTAAGGGCTTGCTGGGAAATGGCTGCGTGTAGCTGTGGAAGGGCTGGAGCTATTCTATTAAAGGAAACCCAGTTGAAATGTTTGTTATCAGCCTTAATTCAGCAATGAAGGCAAAGCAAGATAAAAGTCAGGGCCAGAACTTGTCCAGTCTCTGGAGAACAGCGCTGCATCTCAGGAGGAGGATGTTTTCAAAAACATTGGCCTGGGAAGTGCAAAGAAACAGTGATATTTGGGGTCAGAAGGGTCTGAGCAGAAGGGAAGGGGAATAACTGAGCTCCTCGTTAAAATAACAGAGTTATAGCTGAGGCGGGACAGGGCAAGAAGTTGTTTACATCGCTCTGGGCTTTAGCACATAGAGCCTGGGGGTTCATGCTAGGTCTGCGTGTGTCCCTGTGCTGGAAGCCGAGGTCCTTTCACCCTTGCTTCATGCCAAAAAAATCCAAACGTGCCAAGGGAGAAACTCACTGCTGCCTGGGAATGGTCCTACTGGGACCCCGTCGGGGCCAGAGCTCTGCGGGGCGTGCGGGGGCTGCGAGCAGGGCATCTCACGGCACCAGCCCACAATGTTTGCTCTTTGCTAAGGACCAGGAGCGTTGTCCTGGCGCTGCTGCAGGTAAAACTGTGCCAGATCCCCTTGTGAGTGGGTGGATGTCGCATAGACCTGGACTCAGCTGTTCTGGGTAAGCAGGGTCCGCAGAAGCCATGCAGTCCCGCTTCCTCCGGTGGCCTCTGGAAATCCAGGTTTAGTAGCTCTCAGGACTCGGCCAAGGACACAGCATTTTTTCCAGGAATGTCCTTGGCTCTGAGTTGTCCCTGAGTTACTCAAAACTGGCGGAGCAACGGAGTGAAGGAGCAGCTTGGCCAGCTTGTTGTGGTTTAGCTTGGCTCCAGCAACCTTCTCACATGCCTAGAGCGTAATGGCAACGGGTACCCAAATACCCAGGAACGCCAAGTGCAGAACAACCTGCCTTTGCCCACTGGCCACCTCGAGGGACTTCTCCGTGCAGTGGGACACTCTCGGGGGACATCCCTGTCCCCTGGGAGCTCTCACGTGGCTTGTGCCCAGCTTCCTCAGCCCCCTTCACCCTTGGTCACACTGAGGGGTGGTTGGATGCTGGTGCCTCACTCAGTCTCTGGCTGGGATCTGTGGGGGCTGGGCAGGACGGAGGGGACGCTGGGGCTCCTTTAGAGCCCACGCAACTAGGTAGGTGTCTCCAGAGCACATGCAGATGCCCAAGGTTAGAGCTGTGGGTTGTATCTCAGAGTCTTGTGGTGGCTCTGGAGACCTGTGTAGGACTTGGTAGCACATGTAGGACAGACTGAAACCCCTGGGGCAGTGATTCCAAATTGGCTCGTTAGTTATGGATGCGTAATTATGCCTAATCCCCCTACTTCAAATAACCAAACCCAGCTTCCTTCCCTTCCCAGTCTGGTCTGGGAGCCCCCAGCTGACCAACGCTTTGTGGTGAGCTGTCTCTCCATCTCTCAGAGGTCTCCCCTCGTCCCTGAGGCTCCTCCATTTCCCTGTTCCCCACCTCCAAAAGCCCCTCTGTCACTCAGGATTTGTGTGGGACCGATGGAGCTTTGCTGGTGGGTAGCTGTTGCCTAAGCCATGCCCTGACAAGAGACAAACTGGAAAATGTCCTCTTGGCTGTGGGAGAAATTTATTATCCCAGCAGAGGCTGGGAGAAAGGGACAGTCTCTTGGCCTGGGCTTTATCCCGTAGCACTACATCTCTGGAGGGTTCTGGTTGGTTTGCGAGGAGCACAGCCCTGGGTGGAGAGTCTCTGTTGGTGGCAAAAGCCACATGCCAAGCAGCCAGCACACCGAAACGGCTCTGCTGGTGGAGCTTCTGGAGAGGAGGGAGGCGGTGAGTCGCAAAGAGAAGACTCCTGGGCTCTGGTGGGCTCCAATACACATGCAGAAATTACCCCGTGTGGCTGAAAAAATTGCTGGATTCATTTATTTTAGCTGGTCCAGTTGTCCTTAAGCACACGTCTGCATCTTGGTTTAGGAGGGCCGTGAACTGGTGTCGGGCAGTTTGGGTTTAAGCAGTGATAAACCCTTGGTGCTTGCAAGAGTGCAGGCGCAAGACTTGTGGCTACAAGTGGACCCACAGCTCAACTGACTTGGCTAAATAGGGGCGATTTCTGCATGCGGGCAGTTTCTGAAGGCGCTGACACTTGCCTCTTGCTTTTCTCCATGTTTTCCCCTCGTATTTCTCAAGACCAGGCATCCCTGGAGCTGCACGCAGGCGAGGACCGTGCCCCTCTGCTCGGGGGGGTGTGAAACCCGTGTCCCCATTGCTACCCACAGGGAGCAGCAGCTGGAGCCGTCAGCCTCCTTGGAGCTAACCCCAGATTTTCCGACGGTGCTGATGGTTAGGGCGGGCCTGATCCTGGTTGAGGCTTCCCCTCTCCTGCTCTTGATGCTCTCGCAGGGGGTGATGTCTCCCAGCTGGGGGATGATATCTCACAGTTGGCTTCCAGAGGCCACCAGAGCTGCAGGTGACACTAGAGACCGAGTCAGTGTCAAGCCTGCGGGTTAGTTCACTCTTTCTGGAGCCATTTTCACTTGAACTGCAGGTGCAGGTTTGGCCCTGAGATCTTTTGCTGACAGTCCCGTTTCCTCCTGGGGCGCAGCGTGCCACGTGTCCCCAGCAGTGACCCTCACGGAGGAGCCATCCTGGACTCTTCTGGCTTCCCCCTTTCAGCCAAGCCCGCCCTGGACGCAGATGGGGCACAGCTCCCCGGAGCCAACACGGAGCTGCTCGGCAGCAGGTGTCCCCCAAGGCTCCCATCCTCACATCTTGCTCTGTAGCTGAGCCGAGCACACGGCCGGCGTGGTGGGGCAGTACGTTCAGCCCGCTAGTCTGGGCCGTGAGGGACTCTTCCCAGGACGTGCCTCTGAAAATAACTGCCGTCTGGTGAAAGCTGGCCCCTTCCAAAGACAAAACATTTCTTCTACAAGCGCATTTCCATATGTCCCCTCTGCCAGGGACTGACGTAACAGCAGCAGCCAGGCCACAAAGTGCCCCTTCCCTCCAGCTTGGGGACAGATTGGTGAGTCCCTGAGTAACCCGTCCTCTCCTCTCCTCTCCTCTGATCTAGTTGATGTCCCTGCTTACTGCAGGAGGGCTGGACTAGATGGCCTTTAAAGGTCCCTTCCAACCCAACACATTCTATGGTTCTATGATTCTAATTCTCCTCTCCTCTCCTCCTCTCCAGTGCATTCCCCTTTCACTTAGAAACTTGTTTTTGGGCACGGCGGGGTGACCATCTCTCATTCACCATCCTGAGC
The DNA here is from genome assembly GCA_013396915.1 of Stercorarius parasiticus. Classification (NCBI taxonomy): domain Eukaryota; kingdom Metazoa; phylum Chordata; class Aves; order Charadriiformes; family Stercorariidae; genus Stercorarius; species Stercorarius parasiticus. Next base: position 11,545 of record VWZL01002131.1, on the reverse strand, counting down.
AAACAGCCAGATCGATACCTACCACCCAAGCAGCGTATTTTTACCCCAAAACCACCTGTGGGGCTTTCAGGGCAGGAGGCGAGAAACCTCGCTCCACTCTCACATCCCCAGGAGATCTCGGCAGCCCCTCTGCCCCGCTCCCCCCCGTCCCCGGCTCCTCCGGCTGCTCCAGCCCCAGCCCTTGCTCAGCATCGGGAGCGGTGCTGCGGACGCTCGGATTCCAGGCAAGAAGTTCCCAGTCTCCTTTGCCTTTTAAGGAAACATCTGAGTGGGTTTGAGGGTTACAAATGCTAACAAGCAATGGCAATGCTCATTTTAGTCTATTTAGAGGAAACGGGAAGGCATTTCAGTTCATCAAAACACTGGTGATTAATCAGCCAAGTACCAGGCTGTTTTCATTAGGCTTATTTTTAAAGGTCTGACACGCTGTGTAAAAATATTCCCCTAATAATCGTGCTCGCAGCAGAGGGAATGGCACAGGAGGGGGTGCAGCGGCACTGGTTTCTAGGTATCCAAGGTAAATATGTCAGCGCGCTGGAGAGGAGCGAGCAGGCAGGACTCAAGATGGCAATGGAGAGGGGACAGGGCTGGCGCTGGCCGCTGCAGATGGAGACAGCCTGGCTGGTGGCCTGGGCTGCAGGAGAAGGTGCGCTGGTGGCCGCGGGGACAGCCAGGATTTCAAGAGAAGGGGGAGAATGCTTTTCTCCCTTCTGCATCAGCCTGCCATGCAGCTCCTCTGCTGAGCTCCAGCTGGAGCCACACGCTTCATTTCCAGCCCAGAGGAGAGGACTTCTGCCCCGTCAGAAGTGAGCGGAGCCTGGGCTGGTGTCCCCCACCCCGAGGCTGGCACCTGCAGGGGAGCCGGAGTGGCAGAGCACAGTGAGAGCCCGGGGGTGGGTGCAAGGGCAGGAGGGGATGAAGGCAGGCTCCCTCCTGGGCACAGACATGGCCTTGGGCAGGGCCAAGAGCAGCTTCCAACCTGGCTTTAGAGATGTCCCCGATCTCCACCAAGGGATGGAGAGTCTCGTGCAGGCAGTGGCAGTTGGGTAAGAGCGACCCTTGGTTTTAGAAACACAGATCTGATTTCTTGCCTGGAATTTTTTGCTCCTGATTCCTCCCCTCCTGCTGCTGCTGATGGAGCCAGGTGAGGGCCTTCCCCAGCAGGGACAGGGGGGCCAGGATCAAGGCAGCTCTGCATTAAATGAAACAGCTTGAACACCTCTTACCCCTTGCTACCAGCCAGCACTTTCTGCAATAACTTGCAGCTCTTTGGCAGCAGGATCCTTCCAGCGCATCCCAGATTTGCTGGACACATGTGATCCTGCAAGTGCTGCCTGCGGTGGCAGTAACACCCGCGGCTGGTCACTGCACATAGAACCGTGGAATGGTTTGGGTGGGAAGGGACCTGAAAGCCCATCCAGTTCCGCCCCTGCCCTGGGCAGGGACACCTCCCACCAGCCCAGGTTGCTCCAAGCCCCGTCCAACCTGGCCTTGAACCCCTCCAGGGATGGGGCAGCCCCAGCTTCTCTGGGCAACCTGGGCCAGGGGCTCACCACCCTCACAGCCAAGAATTCCTTCCCAATATCTCATCTAAATCTCCCCTCTTCCAGTGTAAAACCCTTCCCCGTCGTCCCATGGCTTCCCTCCCTGCTCCAGAGTCCCTCCCCAGCTTTCCTGGAGCCCCTTTAGGGACTGGAAGGGGCTGGAAGGTCTCCTTGGAGCCTTCTCTTCTGTGGGCTGAACACCCCCAACTCTCTCAGCCTGTCCTCACAGCAGAGGGGCTCCAGCCCTCCCAGCACTTTCGCGCCCTCCTCTGGACATCCGTCGCCTTCCCTTTTTCCCCTGCCCGGGGACACAGGTGGCTCCTTTTCACCCAGCTCCTCTCCCACATCCTGCTCTCTGGCTCTAGTTCCTTCCTTCCCAAAGACCTGCCCTACACTGCAGCATCTGGCCATGTGGCAACACCTCCATGGATGGAGGCTTTAATGAGAACAGCACTAACGATGTGACAACAAGACATTCCCAGCAGCTTTGCTAAGCAGAGGTTTGCTATGCATCTTATTTTGCTCTGTTTTCATCGTGGTTGGAGAAACCCATTGCCTTCTCTGAGCATGGGAGATGACGTAGGTCCTTCTCTCCAGGGTTTTCCTCCCTTTCTTTTTGCTCATTCCTGGCCAAAGCTTTGGTTGGTTTTGGGTGGCCCAGGGAGCTTAGGGGAGACTCAGGGCTCCCCACTGTCAAGTTGTGTGAGCTGGAGCTGGGAAGGAGAAGGCTTTTTGGAGAACTTGGTGTGGAGATGAAGCTGCTGGCCCTGACTGGAGGAGCGCTCAGCCTGTGGACATGGAAGGGCTGCAGAGCCCTTGGGGGGCAACTGCATCTTCTTGCAGAGACCTCTGACCTAGGACACCTCCAACCACCTTTGGAAGGCACTGTTGGGAATCGGTGTGGGGGGACAGAGCGAGGCAGCAGAGTCCTCATCCCCCCCACACCTCCTGCCAAGCCTCCTGCCAGGGCAGACACGGCTCTTCCTTCACTGAGGTGCTTCAGGATGTCAGTGGGCATCCTTGCACCATCCCAGCCCTGGGAACAGGGCACATCTTGGTGGCTCAGTGACAGAGGAGGTGGCATCACCTGCTCCCCACAGCCCCTGGGACAGGGGGGTGCTGGCACCAGGGCACCTTTGTGAGCCCCATCCCTGGTCCTTGGGGTCTGCAGCAGCGCGGGGCTGTGTGGACGTGCGGACGGGCTCTGTGGGGCTCTGGCATATGCCTTTCTGTTGCCTGTTTAGGTCTGTGCAGGGGAGCCAAGAAATCTCTTAACTAAATAAACAGCTCTCTCGTCCCAGATGGCATCTGTTTATACGCCAGGTACAAACAGTCCCCCCGGCTGCCCCGCTCACAGCCAGGCCAGTTCTTTCCACAAAGAAGCAGTCCCCGAGGGCCAGCAGTGCCATGAGCTGGGATGGCAGAGCCGCACTCTGCCCGGCATGGACACTGCAGGGCCCTGGGCTGGGGAAGACACTGGGGCATTGTCTGGAGGAGGAGGCCAGCCCTGGCTGCACACCAAGGTCTCTGGGCTCTGATTTGGGGGTTCAAGGCAGTGGGTGAAGCCACAGAATCACAGAATCCCAGACTGGCAGGGGTGGGAAGGGACCTCTGGAGATCACCCAGTCCAACCCCCTGCCAGAGCAGGGTCACCCAGAGCAGGTGGCACAGGAACGGGTCCAGGCAGGTTTGGAATATCTCCAGAGATGAAGATTCCACCACCTCTCTGGGCAGCCTGTGCTGCCCCAGGCCTGGGAGGACCCAGGGAGCTCATAAAGGTGTCACAGCTGCATCTCCCGGAGGCATCTTTCTTCCTCCTTTCCCTGAAGTCCGAAAGTCCTCCACAGCAAAGATGACATTTGCTCTGCCATCCCCTCGCCTTGGTCCTTTCTCCTCCTCCTCCTGCAGCCAGCATCGCTGTGGTCAAGCTGAGGTCACTCAGATTAATCCCGCCACTGTAGAACTGAGCCTGACCTAACCGCAGCGCCCAGCTAGCAGAGCCCCAGCACGTCACCCTCTGCTCATCCATGCACACAAACCCCACGGCGCCTGCTGGCACCCAGTGCCGAGCCACGCTGCCAAAGCCAGGCACCCAGGAAGAGCTGCGAGGGGCAGGAGCTGTGTGCTCCCCGGCTGCTGAGGTTCAAACTGCCAAACCCAGACCCAGACTTTACAGTAGGATCCTCCTCTGTACAGCAAACGTGGTCCCAGTGTCAGGGGTTCATCTGGCCTCAGTTATCTGCTTGTAGAATCATAGAATAGAATCACAGAATGGTTAGAGTTGGAAGGGACCTGAAAGCCCATCCAGTGCCACCCCCTGCCCTGGGCAGGGACACCTCCCCCAGCCCAGGTTGCTCCAAGGCCCGTCCAACCTGGCCTTGAACCCCTCCAGGGATGGGGCAGCCACAGCTTCTCTGGGCAACCTGGGCCAGGGGCTCACCACCCTCACAGCCAAGAATTGCTTCCTCACATCTCATCTCAATCTCCCCTCTTCCAGTGTAAAACCCTTCCCCCTCCTCCCATGGCTCCCCTCCCTGCTCCAGAGTCCCTCCCCAGCTTTCCTGGAGCCCCTTTAGGGACTGGAAGGGGCTGGAAGGTCTCCGCGGAGCCTTCTCTTCTGTGGGCTGAACCCCCCCAACTCTCTCAGCCTGTCCTCCCAGCAGAGGGGCTCCAGCCCTCCCAGCATCTCCGGGGCCTCCTCTGGCCCCGCTCCAACACCTCCGTGTCCTTCTGCTGTTGGTGCCCCAGAGCTGGAGGCAGCACTGCAGGGGGGTCTCACAGAGCGGAGCAGAGGGGCAGAACCGCCCCCCTCGCCCTGCTGCCCGCGCTGCTGGGGATGCAGCCCAGGTGTGGGGGGTTTCTGGGCTGCGAGAGGCTCTGCATAACGACGTCTTGTCTCTGTTGGGAGTGGAGGTGTCTCATAGATGATGTTTGGGGAGGCGAATCCGGTGCCCTGCTCTTACTGCATCGCTGTAACTAAGTCTTGGTCCTGTGCCTGCGTGTCTCCAGGCACACGAGGAAGCGAATCCGGTGCTGTAAGAAAACAAGCAGGCTGGAAGGCTGCATGCGCCGAGCTGCCGTCAAAGGCTTTGGTTGCACAAGCAGAACGTCTGATGGGAGGCTCTTCCCAGCCCTGTCAGCCATGGGTGAAGGCTGCAAGGAGGCATTTGTTGTGTCCTGGAGGTGCCGGTGGTGTCTGTGGTCAGCAGCAGCGCACAGGACAGGCTGTGCCAAGGGGAAGGTTCAGATGCTTGACAAAAATACCAAAAATTATGTGAAAAGGGGGTTTGACTGACAAGGGGCAAATGACCAAATGTCCCTAGAGCATGAAGGGAAAGAGGAAAATCCTTTGCTGCCAGGGGTAATTTGTAAGAAAATAGGCATCGAGCCTTGGCGTTGCATCTGTCTGCATGCGGGAGGATGTAGTCGCTGCCTGAAGGCCAGCGTTGGAGAGCCCAAAGCCGGACTAAGCTCCTCCAAGTCCCGCGAACACCACAGCGGCATCGCGGTGAGCAGAAAAGCAGAGGCAAAAACTGCTTTAGAGGAGTGCATATACAAAGGCTCAGACAAAACTAAAGCGATGTTTGCCAGCCCACTGAGGAACGAGGGGGCATCTTGGCTGGATTGGAGATAAAATAAGAAACTCAGGAGGTCCGGGGCAGTGCTGCGCGACTTCTTGGCACAGAAGGACGGGGACATCCCAGGGCAGGGGGTGCCAGCTGCAGTGACACTGCTTTGCCCAACGCAGGCAGCAAAATCTGCATCCTTCCCCGAGACAACCCCAGTCCAGCTCTTCCCTCCTGTGATGCCTTTGGACACCACAGGAAGATGTGCTGGGGAAACACCGTGCATTATGAAGCCATAAACGCCTTGGTTTCCTTGGTGTTCTGCGGGGAGCTAAAAAAATAGAAACTTGTGTTAAAAGGAGGCCCGTTTCAGAGAGCCCAGGGTTGGGTGTGACTGCTGGATCGGCGGTGTCACCCGTGTCACCCTCTGTGGGTGCTCCCCTGCTTGCACACACATCCAGAGCATGGGAAGCGTGTTGGGCTCTGGATCGGGCAAAGCATCCAGCTGGAAACCATTTAGGAAAGCTGGGAAAGCACCTGGGCATCCCTGGTTAAAAAGGTGATTAAAAAGAGGATAACTCTTCGGAGATGTGATAGGAAGGGGTCCAACAGCACAGTGTGCAAAGGGAGACGCATCCCACCGCTTGTTGGGTTGTCATCTGTTCAAGGGGGATGAAGGAGGGCATCCCACAGGCCTCTGGAGCCTTTTGGGAAGGGGCTGGAGGCAGAGGGAGAGCAGAGATGCCGTGGAGAGCTGCAGTGGGACCTCGGCATGCCTGGGTCCTGCAGGCTGTGCCTGCACTCGGGGCACTCGGACGCTGAACCCTCCCCTGGACCCGGGACCTCGCCTGGGTTCAACTTTCCTCTTCCAAAGCGCAGCCGCAGGCTGCAGTGTGTGAACACGCGGTGGTAAATCATGCCAGGGAGATGGAGGAGACTCTGACCCATATTCAGGGCTAAACCATCATGATTTGGGGCAGGTCCTTACCTCCCTGAAGAGTCCTGGCCGGGGGTCTGTCCCCTGCCACGGCACAGACCAGCGCGAGCTGTCCTCGTCGTCGCCCACGCACCTTCCTGTAGCCTCCTGGGGACCCTGCATGATGCTCTCACCAGGTTTTACTCATAAATACCTGTTTTTAGGGCAGTTTGTCCCTCATAGTCATAGACCTTCCTGTGACCTTCCTGCATCCCCCCGCACAACTTCCCCAGCTGTTGTGCTGCCCCAAGGGGCCCCGTGGCCGCTCCTGTGTGACAGAGGTGCAGAGCTGGTGACCACAGGACTGGGGTGGTGAGTCTGGGGGTTGGAGGCGTCTGTCCCTGTAACACCTCGGTGTTTTGCTCTTGTTAGGAAAGCAGATTGAGCGAGAAGAATAAGGGAGCCAAGAATGAAGAAGAAAAAGGAAAGGAAGCTCCTTCCAAAGACCTGGCCCGGAAACAAGATACAAAAGTGGGGAAAGACTCTAAAAAGGAAGAAAGCGTTCAGAAAACAGAGCCCAAAGGTAAAGCTGAGGCTGAGAGCAAGACCAAAGAGGAGAAGGCTATCAACAACAAAGTCAAAGCCATGGAGAAAAAACTGATGGGGAAGGACAAAAAGGAGGAAGAGAAGGGCTCAGCGTTGAAGGACAGAGGGAAGGATAAAAAGGAGGAAGAAAAGGGCTCAGCGTTAAAGAAGGACACAGGGAAGGATAAAAAGGAGGAAGAAAAGGGCTCAGTGTTAAAGAAGGACACAGGGAAGGATAAAAAGGAAGAAGAAAAGGGCTCAGCATTAAAGAAGGATGCAGGGAAGGATAAAAAGGAAGAAGAAAAGGGCTCAGCATTGAAGAAGGATGCAGGGAAGGACAAAAAAGAAGAAAAAGATTCTGTGTTGAAGAAGGGCACAGGGAAGGACAAAAAGGAGGAAGAGAAGAGTTCAGGATTAAAGAAAGAGGCAGAAAAAGACAAAAAGGGAGAAGATAAGAAAGAAAAAGATAAAAAAAAGGAGGAAGAGAGTTCAGCTTTGAAAAAATCAAAGGCAGATGAGAAGGAGAAATCCCAGCCGGAGGCAGAAAAGGCAGCGGAGGAGAAACAGAAGGCCAAGGCAGTGGCTGAGAGCAGCCCCTCCAAGCCCACCACTGGCAGCTCCCTGGATCAGGCCAAGGATGACGAAGCCTCCAGCATTTTCGATGAGCTCATCGAGAAGGTGAAGAACAATGACGCCGAGGTGACTGAGGTCAACGTGAACAACTCGGACTGCATCAACAATGAGACCCTGGTGCGCTTCACAGAGGCTCTGGAGTTCAACACAGTGGTCAAGCTGTTCGCCTTGGCCAACACCCGCGCCGACGACCACGTGGCCTTCGCCATTGCCATCATGCTGAAGTCCAACAAGGTGCTGACGAGCATCAACCTGGACTCCAACCACATCACGGGCAAGGGCATCCTGGCCATTTTCCGGGCACTGCTGCAGAACAACACGCTGACGGAGCTGCGTTTCCACAACCAGCGGCACATCTGTGGGGGGAAGACAGAGATGGAGATTGCCAAGCTCCTGAAGGAAAACACCACGCTCCTGAAGCTGGGCTACCACTTTGAGCTGGCCGGACCACGCATGACAGTCACCAACCTGCTGAGCCGAAACATGGACAAACAGAGGCAGAAACGCCTTCAGGAGCAGAAACTGGCCCAGGAGCGTGGGGAGAAGAAAGACCTCCTGGAGGTACCCAAGCCCGGAGCCCTGCCGAAGGGGTCCCCCAAGCCATCCCCGCAGCCATCCCCCAAGGCTTCCCCAAAAAGCTCTCCCAAGAAAGGGGGGGCACCCGCCGCGCCGCCCCCACCTCCTCCTCCGCTTGCCCCGCCACTGATCAATGAGAACCTGAGGAACTCGCTCTCGCCGGCCACGCAGAGGAAGTTGGGAGACCGGGTGCTGCCGGTCCAGGAGAAGAACTCGCGGGACCAGCTCCTGGCCGCCATCCGCTCCAGCAACCTCAAACAGCTCAAGAAGGCAAGTGCGGGGACGCGGTGGGAGCCACCCATGGGGTCAGTCTGGGGACTGAGATCTGAGGTCACGTCTGTTGTCCCTTGGGTAGAGATGAGGTGAGGCTGTCCTTCTCCAGTGCAGGGTATGGCGTGGGGTGTCCATGGTCCCAAGCTCTGCACAGAGCATGTGGCAGGGGCAGATCCATCCCTTTAATGAGCATGTGGGGTGGGCAGATCCATCCTTTGCACCATCCCTTCCAGAGTAGGTGGAGTCAGCAGATCCATCCCTTGGCAGAGCATCCAACAGGAGATCCATCCCCTGGCAAAGAGCGTGAAAGGGGCAGATCCATCGCTCAGCAGAGCCCCTGGGGTGGGCAGATCCACCTCGTTCCAGGGGTCAGGTTTGGCTCCAGGGTTTGGGACACAAGGCAGAGGCCAGCTTTAACCTGTAACCCCAGGAGATGGGAATCCAGGAGCTCCCCATGCAGAGAAGGAGCAATGGGAGAGAGAAAGGCTCACACACACCCACAGAATCCCAGACTGGCAGGGGTGGGAAGGGACCTCTGGGGATCACCCAGTCCAACCCCCTGCCAGAGCAGGGTCACCCAGAGCAGGTGGCACAGGAACGGGTCCAGGCGGGTTTGGAATGTCTCCAGAGACGGAGACTCCACCACCTCTCTGGGCAGCCTGTGCCAGGGCTCTGCCACCCTCCCAGGAAAGAAGTTCCTCCTCATGTTGAGATGGAACTTCCTATGGTCAAGTTTGTGCCCGTTACCCCTTGTCCTGTCTCTGGGCACCACTGAGAAGAGCCTGGCCCCATCCTCTCGCCCCCGGCCCATTGGCTGTTGCTGACCATTGATGAGATCCCTCTCAGCCTGCTCTTCTCCAGCTGAACAGCCCCAGGGCGCTCAGCCTTTCCCCATCACAGAGATGCTCCAGGCCCTCAGCATCTCCACAGCCTCCCCTGGACTCTCTCCAGCAGTTCCCTGTCCTTCTGGAACTGGGGATCCCAGAACTGGACCCAGTGCTCCAGCTGTGGCCTCCCCAGGGCAGAGCAGAGGTGGAGGATGACCTCCCTCCACCTGCTGGCCCACACTCTGTTTAATGCCCCCCAGGAGACCATTGGCCTTCTTGACCATGAGGTCACGTTGCTCGTCCACCCATGTGGACTGGTGTCCATGTGTGCAGCAGCTCACAGAGTTCTTGGTGCCACTTTGGCATGGCTGAGCCCGCGCCCCTGGGGGTGGGAGGAAGCCGAGTGTGGCCGGAGAAGCTGCGTCTCCGACACTGGTCCCACCATAGTCATAGAATCATGGAATCGACTAGGGTGGAAGGGACCTTTAAGACCATGGAGTCCAACCATCAACCCAACACTGCATTGAAACATGTCACTCACCCCAGACGGTCTGTGTCCCTGGCTGGGCTGCCCACGAGCTGGACCGTGGGGACAACCAGCCTGATGTCCCCAAGAGATGTCCCCAGAGCGCTGAGCATCGCCGGCAGCAATGGAGAGAGGGGCCCAGCTCTGCCACAACGGGTCCACATAGGGTCCCCAGGCCGGTCCAGCGTCCCCTTGTCACTGCTCTCCCCAGTAACGGGGTGTCCTCTCTGGCAGGTGGAGGTACCAAAGCTGCTGCAGTAGGGAGCGGGACGGCGCTCCCCCCGCAGCCCCCCTGGGACACTCGCCTTTCTCGTGCCTGTTTCCATGACAAGCCCTTTGGGAGCCTGCAGCGACCGACACCAAGGAGCAGAGATCTCTTGGGGACGGAGGGATGGAAGGACAGACAGAGGGAGGGCCACCACGGCCGTTGGACGCAGCGCGGGAGGAAGATGGTGTATTTATTATTTTCACGGTTGTGAAGCCCTTCAAGCTCTTTCTTTTGCCAGCACCGTGTCCCACCCGGTGATGCCAAGGATGGAGGAGGGAACCCCTGGGGCTTGGCGCCCTCTGTCCCGGCTTGCCTGACGGGCCCCCGAGGTGGTCCAGCCCAGGGCGAGCGGAGGTACCCCCCCCCCCGAGCCATGGTTGCCAGAGGGGACAGCCAGACCATCATCACGGCGTGCCACCCCACGGGGTGGTGGGGACAGCGGTGGGGCGGCAGCTCGGCATCGGGAGGACTTGGGGAAGGGGGAGAAGGGAGCGGGGTGGAGGGGACGGAGGCGGTGGGGAGACAGGGCAGGAGGGGAGGGGGGCCTGGAGCAGGGGACATGGTGACATTGGGGACAACCGGACACCCCCCATACTGGGTGCACTGTGCCACCACCCAGCACATCCAGGAGCTCTTCAGCCCAATTTTGGTGGGGTGTCGACCCACCACCTTCCTGATGCCACCCGCCCGCTCCCCCCACCCCCGCACAGAGACCAAACCCTCCCCGGGGACACACAGGGGGACAAGAGCAGGGGGGTGGCCTGTGCCACCCCCACCCCTGGGCACGGGGCCGGGCAGGGACACCGCCTGTCCCCAGAGCAGGTTTTGGGGGCCGTGCGATGTGTCATCCCCCCACTGGCGCCCTCCCGGCATGACGCCGCCATCGCGATGTGTACGACTGCGGCACGGCATCGGCAATAAAGCTCACCGACGCTTCCCCCGCCTTGGGGACACGGGGATATGGGACATGGGGACACGGGGACACGGGACACAGGACATGGGACATGGGGACACGGGACATGGGGACACAGCATGGCCAGGGGGCACGGGGGTGGTTGGAAAAGGGCTCGGCCCCCCACACCCCCACTGCGGGGCCACCTCAGCTGGGCACACTGGGGCCACCCCAAACCGTGCACCCTGGGGCCACCTGGTCACCCCAAACTGGGCACCATGGGGCCATGTGGCCACCCCAAACTGGGTGCCCTGGAGCCATGTGCCCCCCCAACCAAAACGGGGGACCCTGGGGCCACTCAGTCACCTCAAACTCGTCACCATGGGGCCATGGGGCCACCCCAAACTGGGCACCATAAGGCCACCTGGAGACCCCAAACTGGGCATCCTGGGGCCACCTGGACACCCTTAAACCGGGCACCCTGGGGCCATGTGGCCACCCCAAACTGGGCACCATGTGGCCACCTCAAACTGGGCAGCATGAGGCCACCTGGACACTCCCAAACTGGGCACCATGGGGCCATGTGGCCACCACAAACTGGGCGCTCCAGGACCACGTGGGCCTCCCAAACTGGGCACCCTGAGGCCACCTGGTCACCCCAAACTGGGCACCCTGGGGACACCCCAAACCCCTCACTCCACGGGGATGGGACTGCTGTGCCGGGGCTGGCCCCGGGGTGCAGAGTGGCCACTGGGGGGGGCTCCCCACTGGCCCGGTTCCCCCCCTGCCCTAGGCCCGGGCTGCGAGGCCGAACCGTGGGGCCCGAAGTGGGGCAAAATGGCCATATTTGGGCATTTCGCGGGAGGGCAGCACTGCAGCCCCAGCGGGCGGCCAGGATGGACCAGGGCAGCGAGGAGGGGGGCGGGACACGATGACACA
>VWZL01002130.1:192719-205218 GCA_013396915.1 Stercorarius parasiticus | reverse complement strand
ATTCTATGATTCTATGATCCCTTAACCCATGTGGCATCTGTAGCTGACAAGCATCCTGCCTTCAGTTTTCAAACTAATGCTTAAATGGTTTTGTCATTGACCTTCCTGCAAGTCAGTTTCAAATCATGTATGCAGAAAAAGATCTAGCCCCTGACCCCTTCACCAGAGTGCCCCTGGCTATTCCAGTTCATGTGTAGGGTCACTGAGAGAGGATGAATCGTTATTTTAGTTTTTGAGATGTTACAGCTAGTGGCACAGGGATATCAGTAAGATGGTTTTGAAAGCAAAGGTACAAACACCAGGCAAGTGTTTCTCACCAGTTGAGAGCCGAACTGGAAAATCACAGCCACAGGAGAGACCCCGAGCCTTCCAGCAGTACTCATTCACCCTCAAAGCAAATCTTACTCAAAAACAGTAGCAAAATTTACACCATGTTTACCATTTTGCCTCTTGCCATCTCTCTGTTGTTGCATTTAAAACAAGGTCAGTATCTTATAAACTCAAATGGGTTTGGACTTTCAGAGCCTGCAGATCATTCAGGGCTGAGATGCTTTCCTGCCTACCTGGCATAGGTGTTAGTCCTCCCACAAGAATGACATAAGCTAATGTGTACAGAAATTCTTATTCCAAAGGGCCTCAAACTATTTTCCAGGAGAAAGCACCTGTTCAGGGATGCATAGAAATGACAGGGCGGTAATCAAGAACAGCAGTACAGAAAAGGCAAAACATGACTCCGAAAAATGGTTCTGCAGCAAATAGGAAGGATGGGTAATTCTTTCAGTACCTTCATGAGAAGTCTTCAGAAGCAGCATTCCCCACTGCTCTTGCAGTAGGGCATCTTGGCAACTTTAGATGGAGCCCAGAACTCCAGCAAGTCAGTGGGAATTTTTTTGTTTGCTTCAGTGCACTGTGGACTAGCTCCATATTAGATGCAGTGTTAAGAACCTCAGATTTACACTGCTCCAAAAGCTGGACGTGAGCTTGCCCTATCCCAACTCCCGGCTTTACTTGATGTAATACTGGAATGTCAGAAACACCAGATGCAGATGGTTTCAGTAACTTCTTGTATGTCTATAGTCAATCTAACAAATTTTATGTTTTGAGTACCCCCATAATAACACAGCAAAATTCTGTCTCAGCCAGCTGTTTGGAATTGCATTTTACTATCCTGACAGAATGCAGTCTGCTTGTAATGAATTCTGAACTTTTCCACGTTGGCCTATGTCACTTTCTGCAGAGAGAGTGAAACCTTTCATTTTTAATTCTGTCCTTTTTTCATTGTGTTTTATTTGTTTCTCTGGGAAGTCAGACAACTTAGTCAGGATACACTCTAATGGAATTTAGTCTTACAGAAAGTCTTGCAGATTTGCAAGAGGCTGAACCAATGAAAATTGGAAGCCATTATCTTTTCAATACCAAAAAATTTGTTGTCTGAATTACTGGTTGATTTCAGGGATACATGCATTAATGCAATACATCATTGATGAGATGCTAAATTACTAGCAATATTCCTGTTCCTTACTAAATACTTTGGCTAATTAGAATGGGGAAATTTCACAGGCTGAAGCACTGTGATGTACTGCAGAAGGTCACAGCAGAAGGTGGCAGGCAATGGATTAGTGAACACAAGAACTCAGCAGGTCTGTTCAGCTCAGCCACAGGATCACTTTGCTTCTGAAGTCAAGAAACTTGAGGTTCGTGAGCTCTCTAGTGCCTTTTTTCTACCTGTAAGCATTTAAATAGAAGTGAAAACTCTAATTATGATGGTGATGAAGACCATGAAAATTGTTCTTTCTGAAGTGGCTTCCATGGCTGCCAGTCATGCCTGAGAACCAACTGCATTAGATTCTATGTAAATACACAGCAAAACCACGTTCCATAAAAACCCTGGGGCAATTGGCTCAGAACAATACATTTCAGAAATGCAAGTATGGAATATGGATCTTTTTCATCCATGCCTCACCTGCAGTGAACATGTAATGCCTGTACAAGTCATTGCAGAAGACTGACTTGGAGTTTCCCGTCCGTTCCTGTAACCTTCATGTAATATCTTCCTGAGCAGAAAGCAAACCACTATTTCCTCCGAGCAGCACATCCCCGTGCTGTAAGCTTGGAATGCTGCACTGCAGAATGGAACAGCCAGTGCCAGCAGCACTGACTGCTACCATTACTATTCACATTGCATCCTACTTTATTTTCCTTTATACAATAGACATAATGTGGGAAGCAAATGCCATGGCTAGACCACTTCAAGGGCTCTGTTTTTTACTGATCTGAATGTCACAAGTTTACTGTGAAGGATTTATACTAGTCAGCCACTGAAGCAGTGAATGCTACTGGCAACATCCTAGATGGGCAGTGAGACAGCGAGACAGACAGGCAGCCCACAGGGCAATCTCCTTCCTTCAGTAAACTGGTGGGAATAATACGTTAATCAGTTTACAGAATAAACTGTCTTTCTATGAGCAGCACAGTCTGAATACACTCCTGTTCACTGACAGCAGGGTGTTTTGAGTTGTGACCCTGTCTGCTCTTGCAGGTTGAACAGTCAGATGAAGCTCATATCAGAAGAAGGGAATCTTTCTCAGACAGTGCAAAGTATTTTGGTAGTGATGTGAATGGCACATTTTGCTGCCATATGCTGACCTGCTGTCACACTGATAGGTGTCAGCCTACAGATGAAGTAGAAACCCTGTGTTCTTACCTTAGTGACTATAACAAATTAATAACATTAAAGATCCCATAATGTTATACACGACAAGTATAGTGTTGACATAATCCTCTTGGCAAAGGCTCAAGCCAGGTAATTATCCACTGCCTCCCTCGACTTGCTCTGCGTGGGCAGCGGCTTGAACATTTCTTCTGTGGCAATGCTCTTAGGAGCTGTTAGCTATCCGTATCCTCGCAAGCTACCCCAAAGACAAACATGATGCCTTTAAGGTTTGTTCTCTTTCCTTGTTTATAAAAACATGTTTGATTTCAAATGACATCTTTGCTTAAAGATCAGTATTCAAGGGAGAAATGTGTTGAAGCACTCATCTGTGATTGTTTACAGTCAAGCACTGACCAAACAGCTGACAAGTGCTCTTTGTATGCTAGAGAGGGGGCAGGGCAGCACAGAAAGTGATGCCTGTATTCATACGTAAGCACCAATTTAAACCTAGGATATACTCCAGTATCTACACAGACATCCAGAAATACAAAATTATTTCTTTTCTGAGGTCAATTAAGAAGGTGAAACTCAGTCTAGATGTACGAGTGATCATAAGCCATGCAAAAAAAAAAAAAAAAAGCTAGGGCAAATGCTTGGGGCTGCATTACAAAAAAATATGGTGAGTTCTACTTTTAGCCCGAATTTCTCATGAAACTGATTTCAAACTAAAATTCCAAGATAAGGTCCTGGGACAAACTCCAGAAATTATGGCTGAAAATTATTTCTTTCTCCTGAAGTCTGAAAGGAGAGAGAGGAAAAAAAGTAGTCTCAGCTAACAATTTTGTCATTTGGCTAATCATAAATTTGATTATTTTCCAGTTCTAGAAAGGTGTCTAAATGTCAGTTTACCACAACTAACTCTGTGTATTACCAAAATATTTAATGACAAATTAATCTCAGCGTGCAAATCAACATAGTTTAAAGATCTTCTATCCATCTAAGGTTACAGATGGGTGTTCTGTGTTAATTAGTTAATATTTGTGGTGTTGCAATATCTAAAGGCTTGTATTAGTAAATAATTTTATTAAAAACTCCAAACACCAGTCAAAATAGGGTTCCTGAAGTGTATGTATACCATAAGACCAAATCACTAAACCACAAGAACCACAAGATAACAGCGATAATTGTAAGTAGAACAAAAAAGAATAGCCACTCAAACCCAGAGGCTTAGACATCACCTCTGAATTTCCCACTATTATTTCTTCTGTATCATTCCTTTAATGTTATTGCTTTACAGATTCTGTTGTAATTTCATGCTCTGAGTGTAAAAGACACCAGGGACAAAGCGGTACCTCAACAACAGGACTTGGTACTTCAGCAACATCTGTCCAAAAATAACTTTTGGAGGGCATGCTAGCTCAGAGGTAGAAAATTCTTATCTTCTATGAATTACTATTTATTGAAATTTTAATAAATGTTCATCTCACTGGCTACAAGAGAATCTCACATGGCACGAAAGCAAAGCTTATCTTGAAGGAAAAGTCTGCTTATTTTGTGCTGTTCATCCTCAATGGATTTGTTAAAAACACTAAGAACTTCTGCATGATCAACTTTCATTTCATCTTGTGAGTCTCGTTTTTGAAGTTAATGCCATTTGTGATGAGTACTATAGCATATAATATCATCTGTAAAGAAAATTCCACAAGTATCAGAAATACACAAATAGAATGAGTTTGACCACATGCAGGGGACCCATATGCCAGGGTGTAGATATGACCTTAGTCTTCTTTTGAGACTGAATAGATGTGAACTGGAAACAGACCACAAAAATGCAAAACAGAATCTTCTGCTATTGTGTTTTTCTTTGATTTGCTTGATTTTTTTTGTGATTTATGGAGAATGCAATTTGGAAGATTGTATTGTTGTGCTAGCAGTAAGACCACACGATGTTTTTTGACTCTCTTACACCAAGATGAATTATTTTGCAACTTTGTCCATACTATTAAATCATGAATTGGGGTAGTGGGCAGAAAATGGATCTGTGATTAAACTGGACTTCCTGTTTCATGTGGATTTACAAATTTTGAAATATTATGGATCACGTAATAGAAAGCACTTTAGAAAAAAACCAGTAATTTATACAATTTATGAGGAAAAAAAATATTCAGATTTTAGGGGGTATAAATTCTCTTCTGAAGCACCTCTCTCCCTCCATTCAGAGTGAGGCAGAGATAAGGGCCTGACTTTACTGCCTCAGTAAATTACATAAACCTTGGTGAGCTGAATCCAGGCCACAGACCACGAATGACAGGATTCACCTTCATCAAATACCACTATCCTTGATTAAGAGCAGAAATTAATTGTATAAGGAAGCTGAAAATATATTTCTATTGATGTTAAGTATCTGGATAATTTTCCAGAGTAAAGGCATGACCTGCTTTCTAAAATAACAACTTCTGGATTAACCTGCACAGCAATAAAAGTCAAGATGTATCTGAAAGCTCAGGCTGAAGTGGTCCAAAACTTGAAACTCTACAATGAAGATATTTACACCTATACTACTTCCCACAGCTCCTCTGACAGGTGTCTCTATTTGACCTATTGTTGACATCTGCTTTAGAATGAGATTAACCCAGCTGAAATGAATCCCACCCTTAGTGTGCTACATTAAGGAAGTTACCTTCCTCTATTTAAGTGCCAGCTTTCAGCCTCATCCTCTGCCTGACACTACCTGGTAGCTGTTCCCTATATGGAGAAATTATGTAAAATGGTGCAACTGTTTCAGCCCATGTCTACTGCTTTGGTGCTTATCTGGGGAGAAACGTGAAGAACAGCAGTTGACAAACAAGTGGCTGTAAAGATGGGACAAGACCAATGCTGATACTAAGGGGAGAGGAAGAACATGAGGTAAGCCAAATACTGTGAATAGTTTTAGAAGACCACCGGGCTCCTCAGCTTTCACCCAGCACCTTAAAGTGGGATTAAGGCAAAGTGAAACAAGACAATGTCAAATTTCCTGCTGCTACTCTAGAAAATTCTTGGTAGGAAATCGGTGGTGGTCACAGACCTCCAGTGTTCCCCTGTGCCTTAGAGCACCTCCACAAGATGTGTTCTTACAGGCCTCAGGGAAGAGTTTTCTTGGAGAAGTCAGTCATGCTGCAGTTGTTCCTCCTGCTCTCAGCAGCAGCTGTGGAGTATAAGTGCGTACTTCAGTGAGTCACGCAGGATTTGAAATGGATCTTGGTTTTGAAATTGTCAGGATCACTGTCTGCAGCAAAGGCAAAAATGTAACACTCCTTGACCTCAATTGGTGAGTTATATTGTGATGACACAACTCTAGACAGATTAATCCTTCCTCATTGTGACTCAATAGTTTTCAGATACATTCCCTTATTAAAGTGTGCTGGTGGATGGAGAGGTTATAGGGATGGACAGACAGGCTGGGTTAGGAGTCAGCGGTGTTCCTTCGTGCCAACAAGGCAAGCACAGAAACAAGACCAAGGCTTCACTGGTGGCTTCTTAGCCTCAGTGCACTGTTGAAGCTGTAACGAGAAAGGTGCCAAAAGCACAGAACACATCCCATTGCAGGAGCATTTGTATGGTAGGCAAAATAGGAAAGGGCTTGGATGAATTCAAGTCTTCCTGAGGCTTGTCAGGCTGGACAGCCAGGCAAACTGTTGATGCAAACCAAACCTGTATAGTATAAACTATGAGGGATGAAATGCAATGGTAATCTCTTTCTGACTTTAGAGATGTTTTTGAGCCTCTAACCTTTTGGATTTTTTTATATTTCTACCTTGAGGCTGTGATAATGGTGTAAATAACTTCACACACATTACACAGAACTTAAAAGTGAGAGGAAGAGGAGCTCTAGAATGAAGATATTAATTACAGTTTAAATGTGCAACAAGTATTCTCAAGGAAGATGCATGTTCCATATGCAATGTTAAAGGTAATATAAACAATTCTGCTCCCTCTGCTGAGTATTTTGATCTTTACTCTGTAGCAAAAATAGGAGCTGCTGCTTGAACAAGATAGGGAGTGTTGCTTAGCAATGGGAAAGGGTTGGCTGCTGCTCTGTCTGGAATAATAAAGCAAAGCTTTCCCTAAATTCCTTAGACAATGCACAGGAGCGTGAAGAAGAGTTCTGGGAAAGTTTAGGCTCCTATCTGAATAAAAAATAACACAGAAGAAATATGCAGCAATACACAAGAAGGAAAGAATGAGGGTGAAATCACCATGCCACTGACATTACTGGGATTTTTTTTTTTCTTGGCCAAAATGGTACAAGGATCTGACTCTGGCAGTAGTGTTATGAAACAACTGGCATTCACCTTGGGTTTTCTCTGAATGGAATTGAGGCAGTTATTTTCTTCCTCCAGGTAAGATATTACAGATTTTCTATTTTCTGGGGATTCTTCAGATTTTCTTGTTATGCATATAGTTACTCCAACTCACAGGGAAAACAAAGACAGAGAAAGTAATCAGCTTACTGATAGCTGGATTGTACCAAAAGAGTTTGGGGAGTACTGGCTACTATAAAAAAAAAAAAATCCATCTTGTCCACCCCTATTATGGGCCTATCACTCATCCATTAGTGAATGACTGCACTGAAATCTGCAATCAGAGCTTGGCTAAACATTTGCAGGCTCAGGTAGATGCATCTTTGGAAAGATTGCGGGAACGTATTATTCATGTCACGTGTTATCCGCAGTGCTCTATAGTACAATATCAGGGATGCAATTGCAACATTTTGAAAGCCAATACCAGTAAATTCAGGTAGACTTCAACAATTTCTTCCATTTTACACAGATCTCCAGTTAACTTTAAGGAGCAACTCAGAGGAACTATGTGAAGCGGGTAAGCCCTGGAGAACACTGGATTAGTTGGAATTTTGATTGTGTAAACGTGGCCCTTTAGTATTTGCTAATATGTGGCTGATTTGTTAATACTTCAAGCATGCACATATACATTTAAAGTCAAATAGTGCTAAGGAAATATCAACCTGGCCCCAGGCACATAGTCTTCTGGCTGTCTTCAGGATCAGAAGACTGTTTTGTGGTAGGATTATTTTAGAAATGAAGCTTGGTCAGAAACATAAGACAGGAACTCGCAAAACTGACAGTGTGATTTCCTTGCCCAGTGCAACAACTTTCATAACCATTTTACCTTTTATAAAGTAAATGCTGACATCAAACTTAAGCACATTACAAATGGTTATATTTAATGGCCTGATTATGGACATATCTGACTCTTAGTAACACTGTGAAAGAAATGCATTGTAGATATTGATTGCTAGTGTAATTATGAGTCATTTCCTCTGATATAATGCTTTTGCCAATGAAGGTTAGGATGCCCAAGGGGCTGTTTTAGGCTAAAAAAAAAAAATAGAAAGAGAAAGGGAGTGTGCCCTGTAGAACAGCAATGACTTTCATTCAGAAAACAACTTTACAGTATAGCTTGGCTTTGAGAAGAAAAGGATTTACATCCCTTCTAATATGGAGCTGGAGTAATAAGAAACAAAACTTAAAATGGCAAAAGAGAACAAGATGCCATACTTCCAAAGGTTTTGTAACATTAAATACACTTGAAAGGAAAAAATCGTGGTTTATATTTGATTGTCACATGAAATACGACATTTCATAGCTTTTAATACGCTTTTGATCTGCTACCATCAGGACAGCTATTATGTTCTGTGCTGCTGCTCCCCGTCAGGAATTACTTTTCACAGATAAATATAATGTCATGTGGACCCTGTTCTAATCTGTTCCGATTGTTCTATCAATGAAAATAAAACTTTTGACACTTCACAGAAGAAAATAAAGGATGATGGAAAATTGTCTTGCAGATACTGGCAGAGAAATCGGCTAGATTGCTTATGGTCCTTACTAGGCTGCTGAAAACAAGTAGTCATGCTTAGAAGTGGTGATATAATAAATACTTAAAACCAAAAAACCTCCTTGATCTAGATCGGACCGCAGCAGATACTGTTGTAAACTAACCCCTATTACAAAATTCGGTGAAAGGGTAGTGTGTAGTAGGGAAATCAGTGAGTCTGCATTCCCTTATGACACTGCAGTTGCTCTGCTGTCAGCCTCTTAATTACTCACATTATTGTAATAGAGCTTTCTGCAAAGTGGATGAGGGGGAGGGGAAATAATCTTTTGTTGTTCTTGCATTTAATTCCACCCTACTGCTTTCAATATTGGCCTTTTGGTTAATGGTTTAAACTGAGGCTCAGGAGATTGTTTTCAGTTTCCTATTGGCCACAGATTTCCTGTAGGGAAGCGCAAGGCCCATCACTAAATCTAATTTCTCAGTATGTTCGGCTAAGGTGACTGACTTTGTTTCGTCTATTTAGACTGTATGCTGTCCTGAGCGCTTTTAAAAATTACTGAGTTTGGTTCTCCTGAGCACTCCACTAAAATAATAAGGACTTTGACAATATAAATTTTGGTTTACCAATCCTCACCAAGAGTAAACTGGAAATATGATATAATAGAGAGGAGGATGTTGAATTAAACTATTTTGCCAATACCGCTAATGGAGCGCAGTGAAATCTACACAATATGAGTTGAATTTAGGTGTAACGATATGTTATCTTTATGAGATTGAACAAAATTAGTTATATACTGTAGGGACAAACAGACTGCCAAATGCAGTGTCCTTCCCTGATTGTCTTACCTGACTAGGATCTCAAGATCTTCAAACAGGATCCTGATTGTTAGGAAATCTTCTCTTTTTTTCCTTCCCATAATGAACACAGCCCTTCTCAAAAAAAAAAAGCTGGTGCTGCTGTGCAGATGGTAGACATCTGCAAAAGAAATGCATCATCTTACCTCATCTGGTATTGCTCATGTTATCACCATAGGCACAGAGCCATTTATATGTTACCTAATAGCTACCTTGTTAAGAGATGAAAGTTCCTTCTGTGAAGAGAGCTAATACCACACATCCAAGACATTGCCCTAATCCTATTTTGATGGCTTGACTAGCATTTATGCTAGCCTAAGACCTTTTACCTATACATGTAGATACAAACTGCCACATCTATTAATGTGAAATGCTTTGTATAACAGATGATGCCCTGCGAAGGCATGAAGTGCCTGTCTACATTCTACCATTTAGCAATCAGGAGATTATTTAATATTACATTAATTTGGATTGCAGATTTACAGTACAAGAACAGCAGTGATTAAAAGTGACTTCAAAAATCAAGGAAAGATTTATCAGACAAACCTTTGAAAATCATAATTTGGATTGAATGGGCAACAGCTGCATTGGCATCACTTAGTGATTCTCACAAGTGACTTTGTCCCTATGTATGCTACCAGACTGGTTATGGCAAAGATTAAAGTACTAATGTGGTGCCAAAAGATTTTACAGCTGAACTTCAACAGCCCAAATGAGGCAACTACCCAGATGTGCCTGGGTAGTTGCCTTGAAACAACCTGATTTCGTTCCAGGATATTATGTATCCCAGAGCCTAGATCCAGTCTCAGTAATAAAGCAGAGGATGTATTCAGTTCAAGAACAATGATTCTGCCTCAACAGCAAGAATTTTTTTAGGATCTTTTCTTTCTCACTGCATTTCAGCACCATCTTAAGACCATTATGCAAAAATAAAAACACTACTTTCCTCATAGTTTTATCCTCTCTACAATATTTTTAGAGAAACGTAAGGCTGAGACAACATAAAATCAGAGACACAGATTCTGTTACTACCTTATTCTTCTATGGCTTAAATCTAGTTCAAACTTAAATCAGTTTCAACTGGAAAATGTTGAGGAAACAGAAGGTAACCCTGAAAGGCAGGGGCAAATGCTGCGTGTTGCCTTAAACTATGCTCTGGGCTGATTTTTAAATGGAATTCTTCCTTTTTCTGTTTGAGTGACTGTCCACCTGTGTTTGAGGGGTTTTTTTATGCAATCAGCATAATCCTATTTAGTCGCCTTTTAGCTAGAGGAAAGTTTAAAGCACAGTAGTGTTTGAGTTGTTTCAGAGAACTTGACTTCAGGGGTGGTTGCAGTTCTTTAGCTGGTGATACAACTGTACAGTCTGTGGAATAGCAGCGGACAAAGCCTTCTGATTACTGTTTAAGAGTAGGGTGTAAGTAATAGAAACGAAGGGGAACAGCTAAGACTCCTAGCAGGAAGCTGAAGACCCTCTTTCTGTCCAGATGGAGGGGATTTTGAGAATGAAGCTTCTTAGCACTAAGTCTTCTAAGGGGAAAAATCCCCAGCGACTGGCAGTCTTCTCAGGCTATAGTGCAGATGGGTCTTCTCCAAAATACAGAAAATATGCACAGTGTGCCCGTTATGAAATAACATCAAAACTGTTTGCAGGCCTATTATTGCATCTTTAACGTTGTATTTCCTTAACACTACAATATTTTAAAATCTGTTTATTCTCTATGCTTTTACTTTCTGCCTCTGATGAAGACGGATTTTGCAGTTTGTTTATAACTTGCATCCCCCTTCATCCGTTGAATTATTCTCTCTACTATGTCACCTACTTGTATAATTTTACTCTGCAGAAATGGAAAGAATGGCAAGATTCATCTTCTGGAGCCTTGACTTTAAAGGAGCTACCTCTGCCCTTTTCCAAAAGGAACAGGTACTACTCTTATGGTAAGGAAGAAGAGGAGCAAAGGGTTGTAAAAGACCCTTTTATGCTGTCTCTTGGATAACTTGTTTACTGTTGGAGGATAGGGGAACCCTCATTAAGTTGCTAAGTGGAGCCCACTGGTCATTTATGCTTTAGATCCATTTCTGGGGGAAAAAAAAATCTGTTTAGCTTTAGTCTAAATGAGAAATGGAGCTCCATGTTGATGGAGTGTGGTCTCTCATAACTTTCATATGTGCTTGAACATTCCTGTCAGGCATATTAATACTTTTTAAAGTAAAAACAGATTAAGGGATGGATTTTTCCAATTAAGATAACCATTTATTGCTTGCTACCAAACACTTAGCCAGAGACACCCTAATGTTTTAGTGTCTTCTATTTTAATTTTGCGTATACTGATTTTACACGTATATTACTCCACATAATATGATGGTGAGTCTTCAAATTAACGTTAGTATAAATAACAGTAGAACTAGAACAGCTGTTCTTTTAAAATAGCTAGGTATCTGTGATGGTTATGCTATTATTTAGAGGCACTGGGTGATGGATGTGCTTTAAATGCCTTGGCTAATCAGAATGCTTCAAATTAAAACAAATACTAGTGATACCATGGGAAGAGTGTAAAAGAACAGGCAATTCATCCTGATGTACTTCTTAAAAGCCCCCTTATTTTCTGTGATTCTGATCAGCTGAGAGTCTTTATCTCTTCTGTATTGAAACATCAGAGTTGACTGGATAGATTAAAAATATTAAAATGAGACATTTACAGCGCAATGTAAGTGTAATGGTTTTATACATGGAAGCACACACATTGAACTTCAAGTTTTAACTTCAAAGATGGAAGATTAATTTCCAAAACTACGTGGAAAATTAACTGCCAGATAACTTCTAGGAATGCCATTAGATTGTTGATGACATTTCCATTGTGAGTCAGACTGACAGACTATCTTCATGAAGTTTCTTTCCCTGGATATTTTCATGAGTAGGCTAACAGCAGCCATGTGCATATTTTCTTAGCTCTGTGCAGGGAAGAATTACCTACCTGGTGAGAAAAGCTAAAGCTCAGTTAGAATTAAATCTAGCCAAGGAGATCAAGGGGAACAGCAAAAATTTCTATAGGTACATTAATGGTAAGAAGAAGACTAGAGAAGGTGTGGGCCCCCTCAGAAAGGAAACAGGGGAGCTGGTGACAAGTGATATGGAGAAGGCCAAGGTTCTCAA